>JABAJV010008716.1:8463-24343 GCA_018854895.1 Tricholoma furcatifolium | reverse complement strand
GAAGCCGTGCGCGACTTGGCGAACGGTTGCCGAACGCTAGAAACGGTGACTTTTGGTAAAAGACCGCCGGCCATTTCGATGTCGGGGGGGTTAAGCGCAAGGATTATCAGAGAGTATGAGAGAGGTCCCATGAAAGAGGCGAGGCGGATCAGAGCTTGGGGAAACATCATGGGGATGGAAGATTGGTAGAATGAACTTGGGGGGACCGCGTGATCTCTATGTTCTCACTCTTGGTCACAAAGTCTACTTTAGAGTTCTCGGGTTCTTAAAAATTTGGAGTGCAGCAACGCCGGGAGTACAGGAAGAGATGTCACGCAGCAATA
This sequence comes from Tricholoma furcatifolium, assembly GCA_018854895.1. NCBI lineage: Eukaryota > Fungi > Basidiomycota > Agaricomycetes > Agaricales > Tricholomataceae > Tricholoma > Tricholoma furcatifolium. The sequence goes on along the minus strand of JABAJV010008716.1, from coordinate 24,020 downwards.
CTGTAAATACCAGTTGCAATTCAGGTTGATGATTATACTACTACATATCTTGCATCACAAGGTCCGAAGCCGAATCTGCGCCTGAACGAATTCAAATAGTACATCCAGCTCACATTGTCAACAACCCCATCTTCCCCACAATAACGTCCATCGCGTTCTTCACCGCCTTGAATTTATGCACCCCACAGCTCTCGCTCTCCACATGCTGGCACAACCCACTCAACGTCTTAAACTTAGTACGACACGTCGTCTGCGGGCACACATACACCTTCTGCTGGTGCTTCGGACTCGCAAGGTGCTGATTGAGCCCTGTGAGAATGCCGAAGGTCGCGTGACAAAGGTAACATTCATAACTATCCCCGTTCCACGCTGCGGCGGTGGCGTAGTACGTCGTAGAGGAGGACGAGGAGGATGAGCCAGCGATCATGCGCTTGGGATCCGTGATGAGATTGTTGCGGTCCCACTTGCGCACGGTCGTGTCGACGATGCGGCGGTCGACGCCGGAGACGCAGGTCCCTGCTTCGAGGTGGAGAAGCATGGCGGAGACGGAGATGAACGTCTGGTTGCAGCGCGCGCCGCGGCATGGGACGGTCTGCGGACGATGTATGGAGGATTGGAGATGCTATGGTAAGAGAATGGATTAGCACTTCTCAACACAAACTGATGTTGTAAACGAGAGCGTACGTTGCGCAGACTATTTGCGTTGTTGAAATGACGATCGCATTCAGCACAATAATGGTGCGATGGAGACTGGCGATAGTGGTCATGTAAACTGTTTTCACTACTGAAGATCCTATTGCAGGATTGGCACCAGTAGTGATCATCCTCATAATGTTCCTCCAGCTCGTCGTCGTCGTCAAAGTGTTCCTCACAATGTTCGCAATAAAAGTGTCGGCGGCTCTGGATCCAGTGCCTCTCGAGTGCTTCCCAGGTCTTGAAGTCAATGTCACAATCGTCGCAGACGTAGTGACGCGATGAATCCCTCTTATGTTGCTCCAACGCACTGTAAGAGGAAAAGGATCTGTCGCAGCGATTGCAGTATGTCATTCTAAGGAGATTGGGAGATATGGGATGAGGGATTGGATGAGCGATAAGGAAGAACCAACCTCGTGGTCCTGCCTGTCAAAAGACCTGCCAGTGGTCGGAACTTCAATGAAAAGATCGGGCTCACGCAAACAATAAGCAACAGAGTCTAGAAGCTCTTCGTACAAGTCGTGGCTTTCTCGCTTTGACAATAATAAAAGCTAATGCAATTGGCATAATGTTCGTGTATATATATAGCTACTAGGGGCCTTTCAAACTTTCAAACCAAGTCAGTGGGCGTCAAACGTGGGTACCTTTCCAGTTGCTTATCTAATACCAGCGCTAATTGGGTGTTCGAATGCTAAGGGAGTGGCGTACGACGTTATCATACTCGAAGAGGAGAAAAGAGAAGGGGAAAAAGCTTTGAGATCTTTGATGTAGTTGTTGAATCCTAAATCGAAAAACATGGCGGAGACCCGCCGGCCCAGCTAGTCCGAGTCCGAGCTCGAGTCTGAGTCGTTGCGATGCAGATAAGAGCTGCGAAGATGCTGCACGAAAATAATATGACAACTTAATCAGCACCTATAGACAACAAAACGACGTTGCAAGCGAGATAAACACACTTACGTTCTGCAGATCATTCTCGAGATTAAAAGGGCGCTTACAGTCAACACAATAGCGCCCCTGATGCGCCTCCGCCTTCTCGTAATGCTGCTGCAGCCCATACGCACTCTTCAGCACCTTATCGCACCAGCGGCACCAGTCGTGCTCGGCATCCTTATGTTCCGTGAGCTCGTCATCATCCTCAAAATGCTCATCACAGTACTGGCAATACGCGTGCTTCCCGCTCTGGACGTAGTGCTGTTTGAGGCCGTTCCCGGTATTGAATTCTTGCCGGCAGGGGTAGCAGAAGTCGTGGTTGGGCGAGTCCCGCTTGTGATGGTCTAGAGCACTTTGCGTGGAGAAGAGCCTGTCGCAGGGATCGCAGTAGTAGTCGGACATTGTATCACTGATGGCAATTGAATATTGAATATTGATCGCTGGCTGTGACCAGTGAGATGAGCCTGATGACAAGCTCAGAACTGAGAGGACCAGAGAACATACCTGTGGTTATAGGTGGTAATCCTACAAAGGAAAGATGGGACAGACGCGCGGCCGGTTGTCACTGGTCAGTCAATGCCAGTGATTATGGAATTTCCCCGAAGTTTCAACAACGACTCGGAATATATCAAGTATTCCTCACGCTTGTCACTGGATCGTTGGGAAAATCTATCCAATTGATATGTATGTTCTATACTCACGTGTATTCTGCCAAACGCTAAACGCCAACTGGCAAAAGTCCTCGTGATCCGAGTCTCGCTTAACAATAGAGGAGGAGAAGGCGAAACTATCGAAAGCACAAGCCGTCGTCCTGTCCTTATATATGCGTTCAGAATGGTGTCTAGGACGATTAAGGAAGGTGGAATTCGAATTGGTAGTGACTGGTGACGCGTTGACGCGTCATGTGTCGAAAGCTGTGCCACTTATGGAAGATAGCTGTAAGAGTGCCGTGCATTGTCGGACCCGTTGACGCCACATAGATGGAGGGAGAGGCGAGAGAGGGAGACAGATAGATAGAGAGATATCCCTCGAGACCATAGAAATTTGCCATCATCTTTTACTAACGCCTCGGAGTTATCTTATCTTATCTCACCACTCTTCTTATTCACGAATTGTATTGTAACCATTACAGAATAGGATAATCTTTGATAGAAATTATAGTAGTAGTAGGAAGTTATTCGAGCATCAATATTACCCAAAACAAACTATCAAACACAAACTCCGAGTCCCTGGCTCAAGCCTGCGTCTCGCTAACTTCCACTACGACTGGGTCGAGTCTATGTATTGTATTGTATAGCTGGACACGGGCCAGCAGTGTGTGTGTTTACTTTGGAGAGTATGCTACCTAATTACAACAAAATTACGGTAGTCGAGTAATACTGTACAGTGCAATAGCAATATTGATTTATAACGAGGGCGACTGTAACGAGCGATGTATATGTACACGAGCGGTGATACTATGCGTATGCGTGGGGCGGAAGGGGTGCACTGGCGGAATAACGCACTGAGTGGAGACCCGCCGAAGGGAGAGGCTGAGCTAGTCCGAGTCCTCAGATGAGTCGTTGCGATGCCGATAAGAGCTGCGAAGATGCTGCAATGAAAATAACATGACAAGATTCAGCCCTAATCGATTCAGCACCTATAACACAACAAACAAAACGACTCGGACGTTACAAGCTCGGAGGAAACCAATGCACACTTACGTTCCGCAGATCATTTTCACGATTGAAAGGGCGCTTACACTTGGCACAATAGCGCCCCCGATGCGCCTCCGCCTTCTCGTAATGCTGCTGCAGCCCATACGCATTCTTCAGCACCTTATCGCACCAGCGGCACCAGGCGTGCTTGACACCCTTATGTCTCACAAGCTCATCCCCATCCTCAAAATGCTCATCGCAGTACTGGCAATACGCGTGCGCCCCGCTCTGGACGTAGTGCTCTTTGAGGCCTTTCCAGGTATTGAATTCTTGACCGCAGGGGTAGCAGAAGTGGTGGTTGGGCGAGTCCCGCTTGTGATGGTCTAGAGCACTTTGCGTGGAGAAGAGCCTGTCGCAGGGATCGCAGTAGTAGTCGGACATAACCATTTTAAGTAAATAGGATCATTGCGAATTTATTTTTAGAAAATCTCGATCATGTTGCAGTTGGCACGTCAATTCAAACTCAGTTGTCCCAGTCCCTCTACTCGAGTTTGCAACTCCGTCAGAGGGATTGGTCACTAGTCTATGTGTGTACTTGGGAGAGTTTACTACCTAGTAATTATAACGAAATTACGGTAGTCGAGTAATACAGTGAAATAGCAATACCGATTTATAACGAGGGCGACTGTAACGTTAACGAGCGATATGTATGTACACGAGCGGTGATATGCGTGGGGCGGAAGAGGTACGCTGACACAGGAAGAACACATTTCAATTTGCCAAGAGAGCGGCGCTAGAAAGAAAGAAAGAAAGCAAGAATGAATGAATGAATGAATGACCACGGACGAACAAGCAAGTTTGGTTTAGAGTCCGCGCCACCAAGCCGTCTCAGGCTCACATCCCCAACAGCCCCACCCTGCCCACAATAACGTCCATCGCGCCGCGGACCTCCCTAAACCGATGCACGCCACACCGCTCGCTCTCGACATGCTGGCACAGCCCGCTCAGCGTCTTAAAGCTCGCGCGGCACGTCGCCTGCGGGCACACATACACGCCCTGCTGGTGCCTCGGGCTCGCGAGGTGCTGATTGAGGCCGTGCAGCGTCGTGAACCCAGAATGGCAGAGGTAGCACTCGTACCGGGACCCGTTCCACGCGGCGGCGGTGGCGTAGTACGTTGTCGTTGTATCTAGTGTGTTTGAGAAGGAGGAGGAGGGCCCGGCGATCATGCGCCTGGGATCCGTGATGAGGTTGTTGCGGTCCCATTCGCGCACGGTGTTGTCGACGATGCGCCGGGTGACGCCTGAGACGCAGGTGCCTGCTTCGAGGTGGAGGAGCATCGCGGAGACGGAGACGAAGGTCAGCGTGCAGCGTGCGCCGCGGCAGGGGACGGTCTGTGGGCAGTGTACTGAGGATTGGAGGTGCTATGTAGGGAGTATGTGAGACAACGGGGTGGAATAGTAATATAACGACGTACGTTTCGCAGGTTGTTTTCATTTTGGAAGTGGCGGTTGCACGGGACGCAGTAGTGGTGCAAGGGCGACTGGCGGTAGTGCTCTTTCAGGCCAAAGTCGTTCTTGAAGACCCTGTTGCAGGATTTGCAATAAGAGTGTTCGTATTCGTAATGATCTTCGAGGTCGTCGTCGTCTTGAAAGTGCTCGTCACAGTATTGGCAGTAGGCGTGGTAAGGGCTTTGGACCCAATGTTCTTTGAGGCCGAGCCAGGTGTGGAAGTAGCTGTTGCAAGGTCCGCAGTAGGGCATTCTAAATGTTAGGTCAGAGGTGTTTAACGACCAAGAAAGAGGAACGCACCTGGTGGTGAAAGGAAAAGAAGGTGTCTCACAAACAAAGTGCAACAAAGCGAACTTTGTAGGAGGGTAGGGCCATCACTGCATTGAGACTAGAAAAGTGATGGCTCGAATAGGGGTTTGTGGGCGTCAAGCGCGCGTCGTACCCATTGAGATGCTTATCTAAGATGAGCGCTTATGGGGTGTTCTGAGTCAGTTATAGTCCGAGTCGAACGTGGTTATAACAAACGTGATAAAGAGCGGCGCCACTGTATCAACCAAATGCCTTATCGGGCCCCGCCTTATAAACTAGCAATCCCTACTACTCTGACTCCCTACCCACAACCATCATAACCACTGCACTACCTACACTAACCACCATGCGTCGCCCCACCACCACCTCCCTCTTCTCTACCCCCAAGCCCTCCCTCCCCGCTGTCCTCAAAGCCACCGCCACAGCGCCTGTCGACAGCCCCAGCACCGCCCCGGGCCCCTGTCAGTCCCCGCCGCCCCTCCCCTCCCTCAAAGAGTCCCGCACCGTCGAGCACGACCGCCAGCGCCTCAAGAAGGCCGCCACCTTCCTCAAGAGCAAGGCGCGCAAGGCCCACTCGCAGGCCACCCAGGCGCAGGCGCAGCTCCCGGGCGAAGGGGACAGGTGGGCAGCCAAGCATGCACAGGGAGCCGGCGCGCGGGGAGTAAAGACGGCTTTGCTGCGTGTTGATTCGGACCGTGACGACGGGGAGGAGTACGCGGTGGAGGAGAACGAGGTAGAGTGGGGCGCGGCGGCGGTGCCTTTGCGTATGGGAGGACCAGGACCTCACGCGGACGCGAATGTGCACAAGGTCGAAGTGCCACTCGCGGACTTGCTTATCGCGCGCAAGCCGCGGCACGGCAGAGGTCAGTTTCATTCCATTTCTGTGTCACCGTGTCACGGTGTGCGCGCTTGTCGCTTGTTCGACGCGGCGTGCATCATTTCTCCTCTTACGCGTGCTGACGTACACCCCTTATCCTTATCCTTATCTCTAGACCGCTACCCCGACTTCGAACTCGTCCCCGCCGTGCGCTCCGTCATCGTCCTCGACGACGCGTCCGTCGTCCCCGAGCCCGACTTCGAAGAGCCCTGGGAGCACGTCTACGCTTCTGACGCAGAGGAGGGGCGGTCCCCTGAGCTCACCTACGCCAAGATCGCCGCACTCAACTAATTCGTATTCGTATATGACGCTACTGCACCTCTGACATCACCACGTACTCAAGGTTATATTTAATCCGGTATCATATGATATCCAACACACACAAGACAAACAGATTCGCATTCGGACTTTGGTAACAACACGCACGCGTACGACTTGATTGGTCGATATACCACTCGTTTCATCTCTATCTATCCATGACTGACCCCTCTCCTCTCCTCTCTATCTATTCGATGCCCCTCTTTCATCTCCAACCCATCTGATTCCCCTTCCTCCGAGTCGCCACTCGTTTAATCCATTACATCTACGTTCTCATTTTCATTCTCAACTTTACTAACCCCTTTACCATTACCATATAGCATCATGATACACGTTCGTATACCTCGGTCCTTAGGCGCCCTTTTCCAGCTACCGGTACCATTTCGATCGTTCGCATTTACAATGCAAGTTTCGCATTTAGCCTGCTTATTTTGTAACACCACCACCCGACACGGTATTAGCTAGTAGCTACTTGCCGTTACCCGTTCTTTACGTTTTTAGGCATTTGACCTCATCGACTCGGATTGTACGACTACAGGTTTACCGTTTTGGAAATAGGATTATGTTCAATGTACCTATGTCAGTATGACGCTGACCGTGTTATATGTAGCAAGTGGTTCAAAGAAATCGCAAGGTCCTCGTGACGCTGCAATGATAACAACTCGAGACTGAAGGAATGAAAAGAACTTGAAGAGAACTAAAGCAGCACATAGCACTGGCAGGACTTAGAACGATAGTATTCTGCCCCCGAGTCCACCGCGCCATTCAAGTTGGACTGTTACAAGCGAACTTTCTTGTATTGAGAATAAGGTACATAATGCATTCTATGCCACTTGGTATTAAGAACTACGACTCGCGGATCCAACACATCGACCCGGCCTGCATAATGTCAACCTCCATTCCGTCGAAAGGCATCTGAAAGTAACGCGCTAACAGGCGCCTCTCCTCTGGATTCAAATCCGGGACGTTATCGAGACTCAGGTTATCTAACAAAGAACAATATGTACCAGTAGTTCTACTACCCAGCATCGAGAGCAAGCTGTCAATGGTGAAGTTATGGCAATTCTTGATAGATAACGCTTGCATGGAATCGCAGGGCATGGTGACGTCCGAGTCGGGGTCTGCACGAATCCCGTCCCCGAGGGCTTGGAGCACATCGTTGTCAAATCCTTGACAGTCGACGACACGAAGAAAGTAGCCATCCCAAATGGTGAGCAGGGTCCGCAAATCCGGTGCACACGCTGTGCCGATATCAGATATCTCCAGCTCGACCACATTTAGTTTGAAACCGGGCCCCATTTGAGCGAGCCTCGAGAGGCCGCATCCATGGATCGCGGCTTTGTGGAATTGCCGGTTGAGGAATATCAATGCTGTTAGGTTCGGGCCAACGCCTGTTAAGGAGGTGGAGATGGGACAGTCTAGATCATGGGAGTTTGGTTTGGCTTTCAAGTTGATGTTTTCCCAGTCGACATCAAAGTCGAGGTCTTTGAGATCGAGGTTTACAACGTGGTCGAGGAGCAGACGCATGGGGTATTCCACGACAAACTGGATGCAGTTCGTAGGGTTATAGTGAGAGATCGTAAGTTTATTGAACTTGAAATGCGGTCGTCCTTCCGGGTTGTTCAACTCGTACTGTTTCTCGTTCTTCATCGCGATATCAATGAAATTATATCCATCGAGCTCAAGGTCCTTGATTCCCAGGGGAAATGGAACACCAGTTGACAATGATACATCGACATCCCTTGGCAAGGATCTGTCCACGAATTCATACATACCATTGTCATTGGCCGCACGGAGCGTGAGTTTCTCCAGATTAGGCAGAACATAAGGAAAGTCTATCGTAATTCGAGGGAGCGAAGCCGTATACGCGACATCAAAGACGATCTGCCTGCAGCGACTGAAATGCGGCTTGACGATCTCGATGATACCGCGTAATACTTCCTGTTCCTCTTCAGGGGACGCCGGAAGCAAGGTAGAGTTCTTGCGTGATACGAAAATATCGATGAGCGAATTTTCTTCAAGGCGCTCTACTTGTTCATGTGCCGATCCAAAGCATAGATCCGGTAGAGCATCGGTGAAGATGGTGCAAGGGGGATGCGTCATTGACGTGGCTTCCATCGAAGGTGGAGCCATTCTTCAAGGATGAGTAGTATAAGTAGTCAAGCCAAGCAGTCTATAGTCTGAGAAAAAATATTGTGGACATACAGAGGATATATGAGGTTGCCACAGCCAGTTTAAGGAACCAGTATCAGAACAGCCTCTGATGGTGATATGGCCACAGCCGGGAAAAAATCGGAAGTGGCTAGCAACAGGAGAGAGAAGAATCCAAGTTTGGAGGGTAAAACGCGAAGGAGAAGGCCTGAAGGTAGCGTCCCTTTCGAAGTCGGGGCTCTGTGCCATGCTGTATAAACACAAAGGACAAAAAAGGGCATTTGTTGCATTTTCTCACTGATTTCGTTCATCCATCAGTTTTGATGTACTTGATGTGGACAAGAATTTCCACAGCGCTTTCAATATGCACAGTTTATCATATGCCCTGTCTGGAAAATCGATTTCACTGCGTATTTGCATAATTATGAATACATAGTAATAACTCCATGCGTCGTGCTTTCAATGAAATTAGCTATCTCTACGATACCGACTTCGTCCGTTCCAAGACATCTTGATCATGCTCCTGTTCTCCAAAGAGTCTTATACATAAATCAGTGCCTATTGTCTGTATTCAAAGTCAAGGCCGACAGGTATATTGAAGCTGCGGGTAGAGTTCCGGGTCTCGGCCATTCCGATGCCACGCAGCACAAAATTCATTCCGTGTATCAACCATCTGGCGCAATGCTGCAATGGAGAAGCTATGGCATCTCTCGATTAATATTGTTTGAAGGCGTTCGCAGGGCATGGTCACAAGATCACTGTCAGCGTCGACATCAATCGATTCCGTGAAGACGCTGATCACGGAGTCGTCGAATTCAGGACAGTTGACGATATGAAGCTCCACGCCATCCCAAAGGCGAAGCAGGGCCCGCAAATCATCTTTGTTACCCTTGTACTCAATGTTAGATAGCTCCAGGGAGGCAGCTGGGAAGCTGTCAAAGCTTGTAATTTCTGAGAGATTGCAGCGATCGAGGGTCACTACTTCCAAATCTCGGTGCAAGAGCATCAGCGCCGTTAGCTCAGCTTCCAGACCTGACAGGGAGATGGTTAGTGACGCTAGATCTCCTTCGTCCTGCACGGCATCCAGATCGGCGTCAAATTCGAGGTTCTTAAGCTCAATGGTCCCAAGGCGATTCAGAACAGGGAGGACGTTATTCATGACGAACGGAGCTGCATTCTCAACTTTGTAATGGGAGACCCGAAGCTGGGGCAAAATTGACTTGTCCAAGTGCATAGTCAGATATTCAAGCCACTGTTTCCCGTCTGCTACTGGCAACTTCGGTGTCTTTGCGATATCAACAAAATTGCACCCATCGATTTCAATCAAGGTGGTTCTAGGAAACGGAAATAGGCTTGGTGAGGGTCCACGCATGAATCCATGCATGCCGTTAGGGATCTTTGCCAGAAGATGGAGCCTTTTAAGATGAGGCGCAACATCAGGAAAGTCTACTGCCAGTCGCGGAAGTGAAGTTGTATATGTAACATTGAAAATAATGATCCTGCAGCGACTGAAATGAGGCCGAACGATGTCCAAAATCTTGCGCGCTAGTATTCCTTCCTCATTAGAAAATCTATGGTACGGGAACGAGACGACGAGATCAATGGGTGACTTGAACCGCTGCGACCATTGCAGTTGCAAGCGCGCAAATTCGAGGCATCTGGGAGCGTCGGCGAAGATAATAACTCGAGCTTGGGGAGGGCGGACCATGGACATGACTTCTCTCCAGGTTCTGGACACAGAAGCTATGGCGGCAGGAAAGACACCTGGCGACATGAGCCCATCGACACTAAGATCTTCCCAATTAGTTTCATCGGAAATTATTGTGAATATCTTGAGAAGAAGCTCGGGGGGTAAGGACGGGGTTCCCATCAGTTTCTCTGAGGGTGGTGCCATCATCGAATGGGTATGCTAGTTGAACAGAGAAGTGTATAGTCCAAGGGAGAACGCTGTATAGTTGGGTGGTGTTTCTGTGGATAGATGGGGGTTCAGATGCACAAACAGCCTAGGGCGCCTATAAAAGGTGCTTACCACAACTATTTCGACTCTCAGGTCCTGAAACAACATTGAGCCACCCATCACAGTCACAAAGAGAGCATTCGCCGTCTCTGTGACGAATTTGGCAATTCAGCAAGCAATCATATCGATTTTATCAGGGGGCATGGTACGGAGTATTAGTGATGTGATCGTGCGGCATCATAGTGATTCAGAGTTCATGTGAAATATGGAGGAAATGGATATTGTCCGATGTTCATGTGGTAGATATTTCTGCTCGAAGTGGACAAAACACACAGAGGTCCGAGTCGAAGAAGCTGGCAGGCACAGATGGATCGCGATGGCGGTTGAAATGGGCCATTACAAGCGCAAGAAATCCGGGAGGAGATGCTGCCTACATTTAGAAGAACAAAGCAAAAGGAAAACCTGCGTCGTTGTTACAAAGGAACTTTTGATCATTCATCAATTTTTGATGTGGAAAATCTTGAAGTAGCTTTGTTGAGGTTCGTGCCAACTGTAGCGATTTCATTTCGTTGTTCTCTGTTTCAATGATAATTACTACCTCGTCTAGCTAGATAATATATTAACGACAAAAAGTCCTTGCGATCGGAAGCGCAGAATGAATAGGTGATGGATACGATAACGAAGGATGAGGGATGTTCGGAAGAGCAAAGCAGGAGGGAGAAGAAAGGAAACCAAAATGAAAACGAAAGGAGCGGGGTATCACATGAACCTACCTAGGAAGAAAGGATGATATGCCCCCAAGTCCATCCAATAGCTTTGGTATGATCAAGCAAGCATGGCGAAGAACAAGGGAATTCATGGCTTCTGGATACCAGTGCGCATCCAGCTCACATGATGACACAATCCTTGTCCTTGGGTCCACCCTTTCCGTCCGCGTCTCCTTCATGGCCAGGCCGGCGTAAGACGGCAGCAGCACCCGGTCCACCAGGCTGAGGCTGCGTCAGTTGCCCCTTCAGTCTCTGCGCCGCACGCTTGTCCCCCTTTTCTGATGCACGTTTGTACCATGTCACTGCCCTGCGGAGATGAGTTAGTGTTGTCAGTATATAACGAAGAGTGTTTGAGAGATGGTGAGAGATGTACTGACTCGGTCATGTTAGCAGGCGACCCAATGCCCACCTCGAGGAAGTAGCCGACGGCGTACATTGCCTTCGCCAGCCCATTTTCTGCAGCTTTCTGTGCCCACAGGAAGGCTTCAGTATCCGACTGGGGCAAGACACCAGGTGAACCGACGAGGTACCACGCTGTCAAGGCGAAGCATGCGTCGCGATGGTTCTGTTGCGCCGCGATATTCTGCAGGTATAAGTGGAGGTAAATAGATCGGCTAGAGGTGGATATAAGGAGTAGGATACGCACGTAGTAATGGATAGACAGTGCCGCATCCTGCGGACACCCCATTTTGCCGTACTCGTAGCACTCTCCAAGCCTATACGCACTCGGTGCATACCCCAGCTCCGCTGCCTGCGCCAGTAACTCAATGGAGTACTCCAGATCCACGAATAACACATTATCGATCCCGCGTTCGTGCAGCAGGGCCAGTTCATGCAACGCATGGGGGAACTCGGCCGTCGCGTGTTCTGCGCTCCTCTTCAGCCACTTGACGCCCTCCTTCGGGCTCCTGCTGAGCCCCAGCTCGCCATTGAGCTCCGCGATACCAAGACGGTACATCGCACCGGGATGCTGAGAGGCCCCGGCTTTACGGAAGAATGTCAGGGCTTTGCCAGATTCCCGGCGGCAGCCCCATCCGTTCTCGCAACATGTCCCTGCACGGTAACATGCATCTGGATGTCCGTGCTTTGCGGCGAGGATGAAGAGCGGGTACGCGCGGTCAAAGTCCTGCTTGCCCTTGGCTGTACCAATGCCGTTGGCGTAGCAGTCTGCTAAGAAGTACTGCGATGCTGGGTGCCCCCGGTCCGCGAGACGTTTCAGAAGCCCCATGGCTTCTTTGATGAGGTCCTCCCTCTTCTCGAGTGCTTTTTCTACTTGGATGAGGTTGCCGGGTGTGGAAGGGGGGATAGGGAGAGATTTGGAAGCGTCGATCATGAATACTGCGAACTCGAACTGGAGGTCTGGGTCCTGTGTCTTTTTGGCATTTGCGCGATAGAGCTCAAGAGTGCGTTCATGAGAAAGAAGGGCGGCTTGTTTGCCTGGGCGGAGGTGTGAATGGTCAAGAATGGGTCCTGACGCTGAAGGCGATGGGGCGCGGATGGAGTTGGTTGCCTGCGATGACGGCGGGATATGTTCCTGCTGGAAGGAGGGTTGTCTGTTTAGTCTTGTACTAGGAGAACCGTTGAAGAAATCGTCGTTGTCGTCCTCTGGCTCTTCATCATACTCATCCTCAGGCTCCCAGCCCGTCGGCCCTCCAGGTGGCCCCCTAGGAAAGTCCCGACTCGGGCGCTGGGCAAGCTCAGGTCGATACTCATGCTGCTGAGCATGCTGCGGCTGGGGATCAAAGGTCGATTGAGGTCGTTGTCGTTGCGGACGGGGTGCGGCCATGATGGTCGGGGTCAAACGTCACAACAACTAACAGCGAACACGTTCACTTTCCATTCATCCGCGCACGTCCTTTAGGCTCATATAATTGTTAAAAACGGTCCAGGCGTTATCTTATGAAACTACGATTTCCATTTCCTTCTTCTCTTCCCCTTTATCGAACAATTTCATTCAAAAATTCTTCCCAAACGCAAGCAATGCGAGGGCCTCCGATCAAAAACATGCCTTGTCCTCACTATTTGCCTTCTAACAGCCATAGTTGTGTTGCTGGCGAGAGGAACAAGTTTTACTTGTTTCGTCTTCATCAATAGTATCCTTTGTTAAATTTAAACCTCGCATGTTTATTAATCCCTCTTAGCTCAGTGGTAGAGCGCGTCACTAGTAACTTCATGTTATGACGAGGTCAGTCGTTCAAGTCGGCTAGAGGGAAATGATCATTTTGGATCTTATTTTTCGTCTTCCGTGTCAATGACCAAATGTCTGTCAAGGGGTAGGTATAATTGCAAATTAATGAGACCTTCATTCGCAAAGTGAATATTGTTCAAATATGTAGTCCGTCAAACATCCATCACTTCCCTGTTTGCCTCCGCCATCCGCCAGGCTTCCTCCGCCTCCCGCCTGGCTGCCTCTGCCATCCGCCTGGCCACATCCCTAAGATCGTCGTCGTCAATCTCCATGCTCTGAACAGTCTCCATACCCTGAGTAATCTCAACACTCCTAAGCGGCAATTTCTTGTGTTCTCGATACCCTTCAGGCCTCCGAAGCCTTTTCGGAATAGGCCGCTCGTTGTGGTCCTCCAAGAATTCCAAATCTTCGTCTGTCTCAATCTCGATGAGGCCTTCCGGTCGCTCCCTCTTCCACGTCATGAACTTCCCGGAAGTTGGCTTCGAATACCCGAATTCATATATATCGAGGACACCCTCTACATTTCCTGTCGCAATGCAGAGTCTGCCGACGGTCTCGTCGAATGCAATAGCAGCGAGGCCCTCCTCTCGATACCGCACAAAATCATTGTCGAGGTCCCAAATTAAAAAATCTCCAAAAGCGTTATTCGATACGTTCCGTAAAGCTCTCTTCTGGACATCAGAGTTTCTATTAACGCGTGCAACAGGGTATGACTTTGTGAATTCCGGGTTGAGGTAGCGACGAAGTTTTCGAAGGCTAGGCGCGTCTCTGCGATCGTTTTCGTCGATAGAGTATACGATACCGCGCCAGACGCCAGGAATAATAAATGTACGCAACCCGGGTGTCTGGTGTACTGTTTGATCAGTGATGAATTCGATAGAGTAGTAGAAGTCCTGGGGTCCAGAGTATGGAATCGGGTCAATATCGCGTCGCCTGGGTGCAGGCCACATAAAGTGGTGAATTATTCCTCCAGGATCGGCAGTTTCAACGAAGACAGAGATGGGAGGTAACGGCTGTGAGTCGGTGCGAAGCTTGACGTCGGTGTCGTGTCCGTTCGTAGATGGCATCGTGTAGTCTGAAATGCGTAAGCCGACGACCTTCTTTGATCCTAGGGAATATGTATCCGGCGCCTGACCGCGAACGAAGCCACTATCAGACTCAGGATTAGGTATATCCATCACTTCAAGAGAGTGAAAAGACTGCAAAATCTCGTTGCTGAGCGTATTCTCGATAACAACGTGACGCAGAATAAGCACACTATCTTGCAGTGGCAAATGGCGCACACCCTTAACCGCTGCTTTCGCTACCTGATGAAAAATCAGTCAGAACCAGCGAAGACTCGATGGGCGCACAAAACGAACCGATGGACCAGGGGTGGTATAACCGAAGAGGCCACAGGTTAAAACCTTCTCTGCGAGCGTTTCTAGGTTTACCATTATGATAGTGTCGTCGCTTGCTAGAGTGTCCTGCTGCTCATTCACCTGAGCGACACTGAAGTATGGCACGCCTTTTCTTTCATAAAGCGAGATGATATTCACAGGAAGTTTGACACGCTTGACGAATGTCTGCGTGAAAGGCCCGCCGATCTTTTGCGCCCACAGCTTGCGCTTGACGAATATTGGGTCATCGCACTCTCGATGCATCCCTGCGAAGTCATCCAGCGTCTGGAGATCTATGCGAGCGCAAACGACGTCGTGCATCACTGGGAAGTATGGGTCGACAGGATACTTGTGACTTAATTCCGATGGGTCTTCACTATAATGGCTTTAAGTTATGATACAACGTGTAGTCATTAGATGGCTTACTTGGCGGGCGTGCCCGCTTTGAAAGTACGACAAACATACGCGATCATGACGACTGATTTGCCTTTATACTTCATATATTTGGCTTGTAGATTGTAAGCTTTCGCCGTGGTCGGGAGCCTTGTCAGCATTTCCGCTCCGTCTCGATGATCCAAATGATAGACGGCGATGTAGAAACGATACTTGTCCCTAATGGATGTGACAAGATACTTTCCCCCGGGAAGAAGCACCATGTCCAGTACTTGGTAGGGATCAGTGACTATGCAGTTCCGGTCAATCTCTTTCGGGTAGCGCCTGCGGAAATTCTCTTCTACGCTGATAGCACTCGTAACGAGTTGTTCGTATTCGTGTTCCGTTTCCTTGTCGCGAAAGTTCACCGTAGGGCGCGGTGGTGGAAGAGGAAGGTTAATTTCAGTCAT
>JABAJV010008715.1:0-18984 GCA_018854895.1 Tricholoma furcatifolium | reverse complement strand
GAAACACAACAGTAATGCACAAAAATACAGCAGCCGACATTCAAGAAAAAAGCAGATCCATACCCGTGAGCTTGTCTACCTCGCTTTCCTCACTGTGTCGTTCTCTATCCCACGCATCTCGTATAACATCTTTATTTGCAGAATGACAGGACCTTCCGAAGTCGATCAAGCGGAAACTGGGCTTCTCCATACTCCGTTCAGAAGGTGCGACGTCCAATGGGCCAGGTTGCATGAGGATATTACGTGCGAAGATGGATCCATGCACCCATCCTGCATAATGAAATCGGTAGATTAAACCTCGAATCTCGTTTCTAATACCGAAGGTCAGGGGCGACGATCCAAGAATATTGCGAGACTTACTTCTGGTCATGAGTGAGTTTGCTTGGTTGAATAGCTGTACCACAGTCTTCCATGAGGAGAAGGGGACTCAGGTACCCTACGTACTTCGGATCCTCTTCAGACAATGGGATCGCCTCGATTTCTTCGTCCAAGTGAAGACGCACTGGACGCCTGACAGGCTCGTTCCGCCTGCCTGGAGATCCAAACCGAACCTCGTTAACCCATCTCCATTCGGACCTGAAGAGATCTTGTTCAGCAACGTAGTATCCATAGTATTGTGGTACCAATGCTCCAACGGGAACCGGGTCATGCATGGGCGGAAGAACATTGAAGCCAGTCCAGTTTTCGCACATGTGTCTCTCAAACACCTCATAATTTTTCGCCTCGTTAGCGAGGTGCCTGTCAGCCCGGTGAGACAGCTTCGCCACGACCCGCATCTTCGTTGTCGGCGGTACTTTTGGCGGAGGTTGAATATGCGTGCACGTTGGATGCATCGGATCCTGCCACTCCACTGTAGTGCGAATGGGACGAACAGGCCCACAATACTCTGCGAAGTACGTAGTATCTTCAGTCTCAGCGGTCCCTTCTTCCTCAGCGAGGTCTGGGCCGACACAATGAAAAACAACAGACGGTCGACCCAGAGGGACAACCTTGACCTCCCCGCTCTCGGTTTTCCATTGCGGGTCCATATTCTCTCCATCATCCCCATCTTCTTCACGAATGATTCGCGCGATATCTTCAGCGACGCATGTGTCACAAAGAATGTAGTCAGGCGATGGAGGAGGGATGATAGCGGCACGAGGAACTTCCCACTCAGCCGAGTAAACCTCAGAATGATTTCCCGACCCGATGGGATGCGATGGAGAGAGGTATAAGTGAGCTTCATCGATGGGTTCAAATGTTGGCGATGGAGTTCGAGGCTCGGGACGTGGGGGATGAACTACAAATACTGGAGGGACTACGGGACCGGGGATTGCGGGCGGGCGAATGAGATGGCCATCCAAAGGAGTTGCACCCGCGGGGTCTACATGGGCATCCAACTCTGCGTTCAGTTTTGCTTCCGCTTCTTTGGATTTGGCGCGCTTTTCTGCATCGCGCTCCGCACGCTCGATTCCGGCAAGTGTTAGCTTCAGCTTGTAGATGTGGACGCGGTCTTCCTTCGATCCCCATTTATCGCCCTTCTCGAAGGGCTCAGCAGGACCAAAATCGTTTTCCGACTTGACAGCCAGGATGTTCCAAGGATCATGAACCATGAGCGTCTTTGGGAGACGATCGAAATCGATAGTTTCTGTTAGACGTGGTATCTCGTATTCGAATGGGGTAAGCGGCCAGGAAGACGAATAGTAGGTGGTATGTTTGAAGGGAGATTCCGTTGATGCCTATAAGTTTTCTTTTAGATTCCATGAAGAACTGATGTAGGATAGGACCGCACTAACCATCTCGTCCTTGCCTTCGAGACCTGCGTTCTTCAACAAATTCCCTATCTTCCCTTCCCTTACATAGTTCTCTACCTCCTCAATCTTCGCACGAGGCGACCAAGGCAGAATCACCCTCGGATCTTCCTCCATTTCCGCCCACTCTATCTCATCTTTGGCGTAGTCCGATTCGCCATGAGCCTTCATCCACTTCATCAGCTTGCTACCGGTCGAGATAGTCTGAAGGCTAAACAGGCCCGGCATGCGTTGAACTCTGTAGAAGTCGAATAACGTCGCGCCCCAAAATTGGATACCGTTTGGTGTAGATTTTCCCAGAGCTGAGTTATCGGGCGTAATGTATTCACCATCAGGCTTGCGTGGCCAAGTGCGAAAAATCTGGCGGTCATGCCCAGTTTTGACCTGTCCAGTAAGTCTTTGGAACGCCTCGGCGATGTATGGTCGTTTTTTCGTGCTTGGCTTCGGCTTACCAGGCAAAAATTTCGTCTTGCAATACCGTAAGATAGATATTATATCTTTTGCAGTGAATGTGCGCTGTGCATCCTGAGGAAAGTTAAAAAGAGGCGGAACTGCCTTCGTTGAAGTAAAGGGGGATGAATCAGGGGTATCGACATCCATAGGTATATCAGCTTGGTCAGTCATCTATATGAAAGGGTATTGGGCGACGATCGACGAGATGGTTCAACAGAACGTACTACTTTTCGATCAGGATATTTGCAACAATGAACGTTTTGTCCTGCCACGTCTGATCAGCAGGCGATGCATATGCGGCGCAGGTAGATCCAGTTGAAAATGCGTACCAATTCTATATCCTATGACAGAAACCGTCTTTCCGAATTCAAATCGACGATTTCACTGAGGAAAAGCCGTGGGGACAGTGGTGCAGATCTCTTTTGAGGTCCAATAAAATGATTGACGCGTACTGATTGAAAGTCGCGTTCAAAGAGAGATAACAAAAAACAATGACATGCACGTGGCCATTGATGAACGTGGAAAGCGCGTGACCTGGCCAGAAGTCATAGACGCCTTTTGTTCACTCTCAGCACTGCTAAGTTCGAACCTCTCACTGGAGTCTATTTCTCTGTCAATTGACATATTCTGCGAATGCTTGAGCGGCTGCGCGAGTGTCTGGAAATCGTGTTCGATTCAGGGCTTCAACACAGCCTAGTACGCACGATCCACGGACCTGCTAAATTCGTGGAACAAGTCAACTTTCCTGGCTGTCATGAAACCTAACCGCAAAAATTCCTCACCGTCTGCACAGCGTCAGGGCGTCAGGGCGTCAGCCTTGAGACTGATTTACGAGAACTTCAGGTCTCTAAAGTATGTACCCAATAGCCGAAAAATCACACTCATCTCGTTGACATTTTCACGTTCTTACTACACCTCAGTTGTCACCCCAAATCTGCCTCGTCTCGGCGGATCTATATAGCAAGTCAAAAAGCACGCCATTTTGATTTCGCAGGGTTCAATCATTTCTTGCTTTCTTCAACGATGGCATTAGACCCGTATGTATGTACTTTTTGATGTAAATATTACAAGCTCCGTCGGCGTCTATTGTTTGCCTTACCTTCGAACGTCAAGGTCGCTGAGGCGTTTTTGGCTTGACCTTCGTGATGGGCACTACCAGGGGAACGCCTCCCGTTAACGTCAGTCTCGTGTCTATCCGAATTGTCTTCACCGTCAGTGGAGAGCCGATTTACCTTGGTGACACGTATGAACCCTATTCTATCGCTCGTTCACTTCCTAATCACTTTTTCAGGAATATCAAAAATGATACTGATGTGAGAACATGAGCAGAAGAGGAGGCTTGGGAAGAGAGAAGTGAATGCGCACGTTTGGCAGCGTTCTGCGGTCCCGCATTCACTCTAATTTTTTCCCATGTCCAGCACCTTTCCTCTCATATTCAGATTTCCTACAAGCGGCTTTCTCTGCTGCTCGAATGGCCATCACCTGTCTTCTGATATGTGGCGTTTGTTCTTTGTTCTTGCCGCAGGGTTCATGATGAACAAACGGAACTTGCGCTATTTTCTTTCCATCTGGACTGATTGACGAAACGAAACGTCGGGGACTTGAGTATATGGCCGAGGCGCGATTGACAACTACTCAAAGAGACTGAAGTGAATGTAAGTAACTCGTCAGATCTCTACTATTTTGATCACGAGTATCAATCTAACAGTCTACGCCGTTGCCAGATCAGTTATAACGCTCGCTCATTTACTCACCGGGGGTACCCAGCGCCGGATATAAGGAAAACGTCAATCAGACGAGTGGATCCAAAATGAGATAACAAAGCAAGTGAACATGGTGCCGCGGCATTGGAAGGAGATCATCATCATCGTAAGCAAGTTGGAACGGCTTCGTCAACGCCGATTGCTTACAGAGAACAAGGGCTTGGGGTGAGAAAAGCCCCAAGAAATGGTCCAACCACGAACGAATGTGTATCTACAACAGCTAGCAGCCACCTGGTCACAGTGGTGATCTCGTCGTTTGCAACGCTCTGCTCGCCTCCTGTCATATCGTTCTGAAACCGCTTCCACTGACAACAGTCTCGTCGCCGCACTCGTTAGTTCAAGTTGCTATGAAGCTCATAGCCATTTCAAACCTTGGAGATAACGTACGAAAACTGACATGCGCTATTTTTAGCCTAGTAGCTGTCGTGGGGTGGGGGGGTCCTGTGATATTGGAGTCGTGGAATTACGGAGAGATATGGGCCCAAGTGAGTACATCGCTGACATTGCCATGCTTCTTCGCGACTTCAAAAGGAAGCTTGTCCAAGTAAGTCACCCACGGAAGAACTTGAACTTTGGAGAGAGCAACTTCTATCATAGGCTTCTATCATAGGCAGGGGGGGAGGGAGGCGCGGCGGATGCTAGGATCATGACCACTGACGTCTGACGAAGTGTAAATACAATGCGTAATCGTAAGCTTTGATCACGATGCATATATGAAGTACTGACGCAAAGTTGAAGGGAGTTGGCAAACTGCAATCTTACATGCATACATATCCGTTGTTACAATGGGGCAACACGGGCTTTCCGGAGGTCAACAAAGCCTTCAAGAGGAATCACGAATCACGAATCACGAATCACGAATCACGAATCGCGAATCGCGATCTTACTGTAAGTACATACTTCCTTATCTTCGAAAGGAAGGTTGGAGAAAATGATATGAACGCATATATGGGGGTAGACTCGGACAAACTTGGAGTGAGACTCAGGACCCAGGAGGTGGCGGAGCAGTCGAGGAATCAGACCTATACGCGAGTCGCGACGCAGTCTGAGGCGTACATATCGCTGCATCGCACGCTGGCACGCGTCAAAGAGACGATCAAAGACGCTACATTACTAAGCGATCTTCTACCACCCCATCCAGGGTCGCCTCGCGTGTTATTGCCCATCAAACGATGCGTTCTCCCACGAAAAAAAGAGTCTGATTTCATTTCATTTCATTTCGAGGTATGTAAGTAAAGCAACGCTATGCACGATAGGGACGGGGAAATACAAGTAAGTATGTTGCTTTTGATTGGCTTATCTGTTCTTGCTATAACGGTGCCACGCCCAAGCTCGTAAGTTTCCGTGTACTGTGTACACGGCATTGTACGAAACCCCATACATAGCTAGACTAACAATAAGCAAGTAAAGAGCCTCTCTGACATACATACTCAACATTAGGACTCCACCCTCCGGTCACTGGACATCGATATCGCTAGTGAAAATCCTTCCAAACATACGCGTCCCCGCTCGCGTCGGAGCCTCGCTTCGATAGGCCTGCTCAGCCAAGTTTCCAGCCCTTCTACTTACTTATGTATTTGTATGTGCGTGTTACACATTCAAGTTGCTTGGCGTGTTACGGTATGTCAGTAGATGGAAAGCGTATGTAGGCCCGGGCTCCACTGGCACTACAGAGACTTTCTGATTGAAAAACCTTCCCTGACTCGGCTTGGAAGTTGGACCAGTTAACGTTATGTGTATATAATTATAATTTCCAATTCGCAGATCCACGTCGTTTGTAAGAGAGGATGACACAGGCATTTCTAATACCACTCACTCACTCACTCCCAGCGGGCGGTACACCACCTACTGACACCGGAGGGCGGCCACATGTAGATAAGGTAGAAGGGATATCATATCACCCTCTCCTCAGCGTGGAAAGTGAAGATAATGACCGTTATATATGCTCGACGGCGTCGATAGCGTATTAATATTCCGAGCCCTAATTTCAACTCGATAAGATACGAGATAACCACAACAACCACGAGTGACCGCGACGACCGTGCGTGATAATGGGATTGCCCATGGCCAGGCCAGCCTGAGGCGCACGCCATGGCCAAACCGCAAACACGGCGCCGGCGCGGATGGCAGGAAGACAGACACGACACGGACACACGGACGCAATAGGCTTATGATAGGTCAGAGTGGGACGGGGCGGGGCGGGGCGGGGCCAGTAGGGCGTAGTGCGCCAATCCTAGGTATAGTAGCGCTGGAGCGCATTTTGTAATCTGTGTGCCATGTACATACGCCCTCTCAATCGGCGCCCCAAGCACCCAGGCGGCTTACCCTGGCCTCAGGCCTCAGCGTCAGTAACGTCACCTCTGCATCTGCGGCCGGCACATCCGCAATCGCCGTCGACATCGCGTCGCGTCGCGTGAGCTGAGCGCTTCGCCACTAGTCCTTGGCGAAAAATGGATCCTCGACTCTGCCTGAAATTCTATGACAAAGGTGCCAGGTGAGCGTGAGCGTGAGGGAAAAACCATTGTCCCTCGCCTCCCCCCTGCCCCGTCTGTCAGTCAGTCACCCTCGTCACGCTGCACGCATCCATCCAGCTCCATCCAGTAATCCACGCATCCGGGCGCGGAAGTCAATGGGGATAGAGGCTGATAGAGAGGCGAGATTCGATTGCGATTGCGATTGCGATTGCGATTCGAGATTTGGCCGTGTCGTGTTCACTCAGACTGCTCAGAAAGGGCGTATAGTATAGCTGTATGGGGATCTCGAGGGCTCACATGACCATGACAGACCAGGAAAGAGTGTTGTGCAAGGCCCAATCGCTAGTTGAGTCCCAAATTGGAAGTTGCGCTCCGAGAGGACGTTGAATGAAGATGAATCAGAAGAAGCTTCAATTCGAGCGGGTTCTCAACGCTCCCTCCCCCTATCCGTCCGTCCTCTGAGTGTGTACATAGTTCCCAAGTCGGTATCAAGTTATATATGGAGGTCGCGGCGCGTCGGCAGCGGGCCGGTGCTGAATTTGCAGCGTTGAAGCGTGAATGTTAGCAATGAAGAGGTCCGGCCAAGCTGAGAAGAAGGCTTCATTCAGTACCGTCCAATCCATTCCTCCAATCTGGCTATTGTTCTAGTATAGGGGTAACGCCTCGAGCTCGAGCTCGAGACTCTGACTTGACTCGACCTGACGTTGACAGAATAGGTATACGCAACGAGGCGTGCTTGCACGCTTGCAAGGGAAACGCACCTCGATAGCGAGAGTCAACGAAAATCTAATAACCATCGCAACGCGCTATGTACACAACACATTAATATTTTATTTCGCCAACACGGACATCGACGTTCAACGCCAACATCACAAACTATTTTATCATTTCATTCATTCGGTACTGGTATTCGGTATCGGTTCGAGATCTAGAGTTCAGAGCCAGTAGCTGTAGCAATAGCCAGGCTGTAGGGGTACGGGTACGGGTACGGTATACGTAGGACTGTAGAGTTTAGGTAGGTAGGGTAACTAGGAGGCAGAAGCTGGGTTTCGTACCAAGCTCAGCGGGGGCGGGGAGGGGGTAGATAGATACGCAAGCAATACGTAAATATAAGTATATGCGCTACGCGCAGTGCGCACATCCAATAACTCGGTTCTGGTTCGGGGGGTCAGGCTCGTGCGAGTGCAAGCGCACAATCAGCAACGAGGATAATCGATTCGATTCGATGGGTAGGTGGTGGTGGTGGTGATGGTGGGCATTAAAGACGCTCACGTTCGGTGAGCTTTGGTGAGGTGGGGGGTGGGGTGGGTATAAAAAGACAAACAACGACAACGGGAATCATACACGGGACTTTGTGAAAATAGTAGAGTACAGCACGGGGGTGCGGGCGCAGGCGCGGGGGAGGGAGCGTCGGGTACGCGGGGCGAATAGATATACGGTTGGTTATAGAGCAGAGCAGGGCGGCTGGGCTGGACGCTGGTCGGGGGCCTGGGACGCTGGGCCTAGGCCGAGGGCGAGCGAGCGGACGCGGACGCGGGCACAAATAGATATGGGGTAGATAAATAGATAGGGCCTAAGGGGCACGAGTTATGGGTTACGAGTTGATTTATAAGCAGCGGAGCACGAGCAGACGATGAGAAACAGAGCACGCGAGACGAGACGATACGAGAGCGCAGGTGAGAAGAGACAAGGGCAGGACACGACGTAGCCCAAGACAGAGACGGCCCAATCTAGTTCATCCCAACCACACCAACGCCAACGCCCATCCCACCAAGCAGCGGCATATCCCCAACGTCCATCCCCATCATCCGCGGCACACCCCCATGCATAAGCCCGTGCCCGTGCCCATGCCCATGCCCGTGTCCCCCATGCGCACCGTACTCGCCCGCTCCTGCTCCCACTCCAGCGCTAATGTAATCCCCGCCGAGCCCAAGCTCGTAGGAAGGGCTATGGCTCCCCCTCGCACTCCCGGCCCCACTCGACCTCGAATGCACGCTCCTGCTCCGCGCGCGCTCCCGCGATGGCACGTCGTCTCCCAACGCAGGCGGGGACCCGTGGCTGCTCCCCGGCGACCCCGCGGCAGCGGCGCCGGGGCCAGCAACGGACGCAGCAGAGGCAGGCGGGGCGGTGGTCGACGTCGGCGAAGGCGTCGGGAGCCCGTGCGACGTCGCGGGGGGCGTGAAGAGGCTGCGCTGCGCCGCGAGCATCATCTGCTGCTGTTGGTTCGCACTGCCGTACCCCTGCGACCCCGGGCGGCCTGCAGCGCTCGGGGGGTACACGCCCCACATCTTCTCGGCCTGGGCCTGCGCTTGGGCTTGTGCGTGCGCTTGGGCCTGTGCGTGCGCATGCTGCTGCGCGACGAGGGACCGCTCGCGTTCGCGGATGTGCAGCTCGCGCTCGCGCTGCGCCTGGTGCTGGTGCTGGTGGTGGAGGTACTCGCGGTCGCGTTCGCGTTCGCGCTCGCGCATGTGCTGCGCCTGGAGGTACGCCTGGTGCTGCTGCTGCTGCATCAGCGCATGGTGTGCGTGCGCACTCGCGCTGGCGCTGGCGCTGTGCGGGTGCGGGATCCCCGCGCCGGGGTAGTGTTCATACAACGCATCAAACGCGGGGACGTTCGTCGCCCCACCACCGTTGGACGCACCGACGCTCCCGCGGGCGTACCCAGGTATCGTACTCGGCGTGATCGGGCTATGCGCAAACGGGTTCGCCTGCCCGTGGGAATGGGACTTGAGCATCGCGAGCATGCGCGGGTCGTCGAGGCCCGCCGCGTGTGCATGCTGCGTCGCAGTCGCCTCTACGACGTCCATATCGAACTCGTCCTCGTTGATGACGCCATCGCCTCCGACGTACCCACCATACTGCGCCGCGCCTCCGGCCCCGCTGGGCGCGCCGTCGTCGTCGTCGTCGTCCCCCTCGCCGGCGCCCGGGACGCCGACGATGACCTCGAGCTCGCCGCTGAGGATCATGGAGAAGCCGTCGCCGCGGATGGGGTCTTCAATGCGTGGGATACCGGATCGTTCGCGCCACTCGTTGAGCTCGCGGCGGAGGGCGTCGGCCTCGAGCTTGAGGAGGCGGAGCTCGCGGGCGGCGAGCATGCGGTGGCGGCGGGAGGCGTGGATGTGTGCGATGGAGGAGTTGACGATGGAGGATTTGGAGGGGCGGCGGATTTGCGAGAGGTTGGGGAGGAGCGCTGCGAGGTCCTGTTGTGATGAAAAATAAATAAATAAATAAATAAATGAACAAATTTTTTCAGCGCGTACGAGGAATCGGCCATTAAGAGTTTCGCGGCGTTGGCGTTCGACTGCGTTGTGTGTTGCTCTGCGTTCTGCGGTGTTGGCTCTGCGGCTGGGCTTGCGTTTGGGTGCGACAGGGGACGAGGGGGCAGCAGAGGCTGTGGTAGGGATAGTGGGGGAGATGGGGGTGTTGGGTGAGAGTGGCTTGTTATCAGGCTCTGATGAAGGAGAGTCGGGGATCTGGACAGGGAGGGTCATGATTGCCATATAGGTCTGTAGTCGCGAGCAGGGCTCAAGCGATAATTCTTAGGGCGGGTTGGATGAGGCCAGCAAGAGTCGCGAGATCTGGGAGAGCATTAGTGTTGAGCAGGCAGTTGTACTGTTAAGCTCACTCCAGGCGTTATTCTTGCGGCGGGGGCTAGGGCGGAATAGAGGGAGACGGGGGAGATGGGGCAATCAGAGGGCCATCGAACGACTAGAATCAACCCGGCTCATGTGTAAATATCTATACCCGTCCTCAGGCACCCCCAATACAAACAAATACATACACCTCGGCTCTCTCCGTCTTCCCTTGCTCCTTCCAGCACACCGACATCTCTCCGCTCCGGTCTATCTTTTGTTCTCCATCAACGTCGACCCGGCTCTGCGCACCGTATACTTCTATCATCCAACGCCGCCGTTCATCTCTCCTCATCCCCCCGGCTTCCGGTCGTCCTCTCTCCTAGTCGGTACACTCCTTACACGTCATCCTCCAACCAATTCACCGGTGGCAGTCGACCACCTTCCATATCCAATACTGACGTCGACACCGACTATCGACTTTTTCAGATACTTATGGGGTGCAGAATTCGGTCCAGTGACCTCTCACGCGCAAGCGAGCCAATGAGCGACCGGCGTCGGGATGCCAACTGGTGGCCACATCATATTAATCAGGGGTCCCTCAGATCCAAGTAATACAGATACGCGAACATACTTACCTCTGCCTATCCTACTCAGCTACCCGAACGATGACATATTATGACATTCACACGCGAGCGAGCGTGTTTGCCTCGGGTACAGTCTCTGGGTGCTTATCCACGTATCACGTATCACGTATCGCTGGAGCTACGCTACCCATGTCCATTGGGATTGCCTGATTGGCAATCGCAAATCTACATGCATGCACCATACTCACTCACAGGCTCGTTGGGCGCCCAT
Source organism: Tricholoma furcatifolium (assembly GCA_018854895.1). NCBI lineage: Eukaryota > Fungi > Basidiomycota > Agaricomycetes > Agaricales > Tricholomataceae > Tricholoma > Tricholoma furcatifolium. The sequence goes on along the minus strand of JABAJV010008715.1, from coordinate 8,074 downwards.
CATCAACGAAAAAAAGGCGAGGCTATGTTGCAGCGACTTGTCGCCGTCCGTCCACGGATGGGTGAACTGTTCTCCAGCCTGGCGGATGCAGAGACGTTGATGGTCTTCCATACCCATACCCATACCCAGGACTCGCGATCGCCGTCTTCGTCGTACACATCATAGGCAGTACTTTCCCTCCAAAAGTATGTACAAAGTATTACCCAGCTATGTTACATGCATGATAACGATTCATAACGAGGCTATCAACCCTACTTGTTGTGAATGATCGTCGTCGTCTCTCTCGATTCCCTCGGCAGAACCCAACAACCGTGAACTGACCAACCCAAGTCTTCCCTAGTCTTCCTCAGCTTCAGGCTTCAGCTTCTCCTTCCAGCCTAGTAGCACCCCTCCCCCTCCCCAAATTCCTTCTCGAAATCTTCCCCTGTCGTGCCTGTCAGAAAGAATCAAAATAGAAGATATAGACATAGCCGCGGGCAGAGGCGATACCTCAGTCTATGTCTATGGTGAGTACGACTACCCCCATGGCCTAATGCCTGCCCTCCAAAAATCAAGGGTAACTTGGGCAGGCTTGGGCAGGGAAGCGAACGATTTTCGCGCTGATTACTTGCTATGTACTGATACTGTCCTGAATGTCGTAACTCTCCATCTGGTGATCGCAGTCTATCAATATTTTCTCTCATCTACATCTCATTTTCAAGTGCCAATTGCCAATTTGGCTGGAAGTTGGACTTGTAACTTGGACTGACTTGATGTCCATCAAAATGATCGTTGATAACAACGTAAACGACGTTGGTTGTTTTTCGTTGAAACGCTTGATTACTTATAACTTATTGATAGCTCTTGATTCCTTGATTGTCTGATTCGTTGCAACATCCGTGAATTTCACGCGCAGGTGCAGGGTCGAGTAAGCCAGGGAAGGACAGGACGCTGCTTGTCAAGTTGGGAAGTTACATACATAGTTCCAAGAAGGATGGGATGCGATCGCAGATCTGTGAGTGTTGGTGTTACGATATGCGTTTCACTCCTTCAGCTTCCGGCCTCACTTCTCTAAAGTCTCCTAGATATCTAAACATATCATCTATGTTCGCATATCCCGTCAATCACTTCCATGCATAATCAAGGAACAGACTCCTCTCTCTCCCCCTCTCTCTCCTCCCCCCCTCGCCGTCCCCAACACTACCTAGTACCTACGCGTTCTCGCCATGGCCATGGAGAACGGACCCCGCACCCCGTCAACATCGATATCAACGTCTATTTCAATAATCATATCATCGAAACATAGATTTTTCTAAAAATCACAAGCTTACACTATAGATCCGTCCGTCCGTCCGGCCTGCGTCATTAGCAGTGGCTTTGTGTTCGAATTCAAACTTCGCTTCATTTCACTTCACTTCACTCCATGCCCGTCTCCCCGTGCCCGTGCCCGGCACGCCCGACCCACTTGATCCCGACAGACGCCATCTTAGCACGTCTACCATGCGCATACGTATACGTGATATGATACCTAGTGCCTGCTTGCTCTGATGATAACTGTATATGTATGTATACAATGCCATGATCACAATTGTACTGGCGGCGGCACCCCCTGCGCCGCCGCCGGGGACAGCGTATTCGACGCCGAGGTAGGTGTAGATGCGCATGTAGATTCATATGCTGATGCTGACGTTCGCGTTTGTGTTCGTCGTGTAGATGCTGGAGATCTCCAGGTCGATGTCGATATCAGAAATTCAATGCATACATTTACATTGATACCAGTTCCCTGGCATGGCACGGCGCACGCGTCGCCGAAGCCCGCCGCCGCGCGTGCCTCGTCCCTGCCAATCCTCGACTCGAATAGGTGACTCAGAGTTTATCGATGCGTAGCACTGGGCTTGGAGTACAGGATACCTGGGGCCAGCCAAGCTCAGGCTCAGGCTCAGGCTCAGGCTTAAGCCCAAGCCAGGGGCAATTCATTGTTCTTCGCTGGTGCTGGTTGGTTGGGTTCTCAATCACATGCGGGTGTATGTGCGTGTACGTTGTACATTGTACATTGTGCTGCAAGTGGAATTCTTGAAGGTCGAAAAGGCTACGCCACACCGTGTACTGTATGTGTATACGCATGCTCGCCGCCCTGATCTTGATACTGTACTATGTATGTCTACTTCGATGTTCGATGTGATCACTCGAGCTCCTTGGCTTCGATTCAGTTTCGGTTTCAGCTTTCACTGGCAGATGCGCATAGATCTTATCGCTAATGCTATCCTGGTCGACGCCAAGATATCGATCGCGCTGTGTTTCTTGTCGTCATGATACCACACATTTGTACGCTAGGAATGTATGTTCACATAACATTCTACTTCGGCTTAAGCTGGCTGGTCCCATTCAAGCTTTGCCTGTGGCTCAGGCTCAAGCTCCCACCGGCTTCCCTCCAGCCGGCGCCGTTATAAATTTTTCCTTTGCTTTGCTTGGTATTCAGGCTGTGCTGTGTGACTGTGTCCTGCGACTCCTGCCTGTCGCGGGATGGGACCCGAATACGACGAGGGCGGACCGCGGCTGATACCGACCGCGTCTCTCTCAGGCTCTCCCAGGCTCTCAGGCTTTCGGACTCGGAGGGAAGGAAGCCTCAGAGCTCCTCAGCTCGAGCGCGTCTCCATCATTTCGAGATACTTGTGTGCATATGGCATACCGGCATGCATGTGTTCGATGTGAAACTGATTATTGCTGGTGGTAGGAGACTGCCGCTCACTGGCAGGTCGCATTGGGATAACTAGATGCCAGATACGTGCTTAGTCGTGATTCAGGCGCTTCGTGTACGGTGTTCGTGTTCGACGTGATTCTGAGCAATGGTATTTCGAGGAGCGGATGCTACTGGTATTCTACTCGATGTTGTCTTGAGGCTTGCCCGGTGCCATGATGGTGACGTCGTGCCGCCACCTTCGAGGCCCCTCCCCCCCGTATCGCGGCCATGTATAGCCTACTCAGGACAACTCTTATAGATGGGGATATACTAGAAGAACAACACGCGTACGCATACGCATATCTTTACCTTTACCGACTTCCATCGCTTCACTTTCTGTTCTAGATGAACCGCGAAGGGCTCTCTTCCATCCACCGTGTTCTATTACTTTTGGGATACGCGGTACTCAGGAGGGTCTCTTGCGTTCGATTCGGAGGCGTCATGCCACCCGTACGATGCCCATGCGACCCAGAAGCTCGATACTTCCCTCTTTCGCATCGAATTATTCACACTGGCATGAGGCGCAAGTGGAACGAGGGTCTCCGTCGCGGTGCCGCGTCGTGCGCTGTACATAGCGGGATATCGCGAAGTTTGAAATGGCTCTCCTTCCGCGCCGTGTAAGGTGCCGCCACTTAGGAAAGCCGCTCGAGTTCGAATCGAAGGCATCACTATGCTACTATGCTCACGACTGCTAAGAACCCATTCCCGTATCGAATTTTTCGCAGGAGGTCGCCAAGCTCCGTTTTCGCCGTATCATTCTGTCAGTAAAGCCTGTAGACCCCGCATTCAAGTTCGTATCAGAGGCGTACTATCCTGTTTGTCCGTGTTCCCAATAAGCGCTATCTCCTCATCGGTGTCTTCACATGAAGTTTTCTTGGGCAGAACGATGGTTTCCCTGCAGTGCATTGCGTCGCGTGGATTGCGAATTTAAGTGGGACACTGGAGTTGCAGGACGGTTCGATGGGATGATCTCCATACTTCGATCGACGGTTTCAGTCGTCCTCTCAAGCTCTTCACGGACTCTTGCTTCCGTGTCATTGGTGTCATTGACAGTGAGAGACTGTCTTGGTCAGCTCTAGCCCAGCCGGAGAGAAGCCACCGTGATTATGGCTATATAAGTCGTCTTCTTGCACGCGTCAGCGCGTTAACTCACTTCAAGTTCACACATAGGGAATTCAGACAGTGGGAGGATACTTGACTGCATTCGTTACCGCCGGTCCGTTACCGCAACTTCTGGACTTCGAGCGTGCACCCACCCCTTGCTTGGGCTTTCGCGGGTTCCCTGAGTTCTCAGTTCTAACATAACCAGCGACACATCGCATCAGCTGTCCCGTCCGCCCCTCTCTTCCTTCCTTCCTTTTAAAAAAAAACTCCCTTCTTTCCAAAGTTCACATAAACCATCGTTCCCATTCTTCACCGCCCTTCATCTACCCTATCAACATCAATATTCTAAGTACGTTGCGCTCCCACGTCCTGTCCAAAAAGCACGTTCCATCTCTTGACAATAATTCTCTGGTGCCTTGCCTCGGTGCCGCCCGAGGGTTTTACGGCTTTATCGCTTTTCGATGATATGATGTTATAAGGGGTGAGGCTATGGGGAAATGTGTGAATATACAAGTAAGTAAATCACGATTCACGACTACTGCAACCCGTGACATCACCCTGGACCTACTGACCCTAGTCGCTCCACGGCGCCGGCGGCGCACGGTACTACGTGTCATTGTTTTGTGCATACGAGATGATCGTTGAATCTCAGTGTAGTTGCCTAGGATGTCCATTCTAGTTGATGATCAACCTAAACTTTAATATTCGACTGACTGCCAGATTGACAGTGGAGTTTCCCTCATTAGAAAACAGATTACTTACAGAGACAGCAATTAATCGATTCTTGCTATTCTCTTATGCGGCAGGTCTTGGTGTCTACTACGGCACTGAGTATCATAGTTCCCGTCGGGATCCCGTTCTCTGCGCAAGACATCTGAACTCCATGATTTTGAATTCAAGTTACAAGGTTCGACTGTCCAAATTTCCATCAGCCCTTCATTTCTTTTTTGTTTTCTAGACTAAGAGAGCCTTTTGAATTCTACCTGATTTATGGGTCGAACCCCTGACCTTGGAGCTTCGGCGAATTAGCCATCTTTTTAAATTTGTTGCCGTAGCTAGAGTGACCACTGACACTAGCGTCATTGCGTGATATCGATCACCTATGAACTCTAGGTTTCTTTCTTGGATAAAAATGATAGAGTGTATTCCCAAACGCCTTCGCCCCTTCATTTCTCAAAACAATTCCAGGGCTCCATTCTTCCCAACAAAAATCAGCTTACGCTCCTTCCAGCATTTCACATCTGCCTCGGACCTCGCGAGTGGCGTGTTGCTAGTGCGCTGCTTGTAACTACTGCGCCCGGTTGTCGATCCTAAATGGTTTAGAATGGTTAGTTCATTTTCCTTATTTTCAATCATTCCTTCTCCAGTAGTGCTTACTTGGACGGGGATCAAACGTAGATCAAATTGGCAAGTCATGGCATTTGAATGCAGGCAACGTCGAGGCCAACTTGAACATCATGACCACAAGCCCATTAGCCAAGTCCTCCTCTCCAACTCTATAAGATTCTCTTGCGATTTGATTCTGAAGCCTTGTTAGACTGATAACTTGCTTTAGCCGGCCCGCATCCCGGCGCCACATTTCTCCGACGTGGGTTCTATATGCCAGGTATTTGTCCTTTGAAAGCGACGTGTTCAACAATTTTGTGGCAGATATTTCCCATGGAAAAGACTTTCTTTGAAAACGCCCGATGCGATGTCTTCCTTTTTACACTCGGGCAGAGGTACGCGGAAGACATGTTAACGAAAACTGATTGATCCCATCCGTAGTCGCGAGCACCCCAAATTCTTTTTTGTTCGTCTATTAACAACAGCGACTAATAGGGCTCGGTATGTGCCAGTAAATAACAGTCCTAGTTGGCGGAAAGTATGATCATTCTATGTTGAGGATAGCGAAGTGTAGTAACCATACCTTTGACGCATGTCATGGGCAGGGACCTCATTGAAGCCCAACGCCAAATCTACCATAGTCTTCTTCCTGTCACTTCAGCAGAGAAACCTTACTGAAATAGAGTAAATATCTTGGTTCTCCGATTTCAGGATGCTCATCATTTTGCGCTCGAAAACTGAAGGCAGCGAGTAAGCCTCGTGTACACATTGAACCCAGAGTGGAAGCATATAGGTGCATAAATAATACCTTGGGCACCCATAAAAGCCCCTTGTCTGAAGATCCGCTGAGCGGTGGAAATAACGTTTTGTGTTCTGCAAGTACCTTTTGTGGCACCTTATCCTGTGCCACTTCATGACGTCTAGCTTTGAGCGGCTCCGAAAGCTGAATTTGAAAATCTTCGCAGATCTCCCACAGAATAAGGTTGAAGCTGCCGAGCTTCTCGGAGGGAAATATCTATAGCAATGTCAGGTGGGTAATCTTTTTGTAAACGGTGTGATGATTCACACCAACTTGTCATGGAAGTGGATTGGCGCATCAAGCGGCCTTGTTGCGGCTGGCAGACCGATCTTCTTTCAAAGTCGAAACAGTTAATTTCTGACTTTCGCTTGACTTGAGACCTTCAAATGTATTGTGTGTCCGAGAAATGCTCGGTGTTGTCCCGCATACAGAGTTATGTCAACGAACTTGAAGCCGACCTGAAGTTCAAGCGATATTTCTCCAACAACTGACTTTCCACTTCTTTTTCCAGTGTCGCTACTCCCACATTCAAAGATAGCTGTATCACCATTTAGCCGGTGGACTCCAGCATGACAAACAAATACATACCGGTCGTGAACTCGCCCGATGTTCATCTACAAGAGACAACACTGGCAACACTAGGTGGTCCATTGAAACGACGTCGAATAAAACTGACAAATTGTGTTGAAATTCAAACTGCTAGAAAGAATTGTTTAAACCGACCTCATTATATCTCGCCCTGCAAACGAAATGCTAGACCAATTAGTGCATGTAGGGTGACAGTCAAAGACCGTCACGGAGGTTCCTCTGCGGTCTGCCTATCGGGGAAATGGATTTTCACGCCGTCCTCGTCTGGAATCGCCTATCCATGAGTTAACGCTACGAGAAGAACCAGAGGTATAGAGTCATCGAAAAAGGGTTTGAACGGTCCTGCGCACCGAAGTCGGTTAAATGATGATACACACTTCGCAAAGATATCTGAGAATACCGCCAGTTCTGTAATGCCATTGGCTCGGCGATCGCATAGTGCGAAGGTGCTCCATGAGCTATCTTTGAGTGTTGGTGCGATCTGCAGCTTTCGACTGTGATTCAGCAAGGATAGGGGCGCGGTCCGGGACACAATTCATGGGTAGGTACGTCCCGTTCTTGGACACTGTCCACCGTCCAGACTTGTGTATGAGATGGATCGGCCTTATATAACATAAGTGATTAGTGAGAAGGACCCCAGATGGCCAGATGCTCGACAAGGCTCGTAGAACGTTCGAGGAATCTTCGAAGAGTAGAATGTAAATGTATGATAGCTCGCGCGGTGGCCTCAAGCTTCTGGAGACCAAACCGAGAATAGTCGTCATCCACAACTTAGAAAAAGACGGACAGCGATCAGTGTTAGTCACTTCTGTTTGTGAGACGAAGCAGAGATTAGACGATTAAACATGTATAGCGAATATCGTTGCTCGGATGATCGCATTCCCTAGGCCTACTGGACATTTCACTTCCACGTCACCTAGATTGCCTAAATGGGTGAGTACTTATGCCTATAGAAGAGGACGTGGTCAGTCTTACATGCTGATGACGCCATGTTACTGGTCAAGATAAGTTTACCAATCACGCTCCAAACCTCATCTTCTGCAGGTGTTGTCTCTCCGTTTGCACCAGTACCGAAGGGATCCATCGTTACAAGTGGCGTGAGGAGGGGCACCGGGTATGTGGGAGACGAGATGGTTGTATGTAGTAGCTTTACCACGGTTGTAACTGTTACTCCAAACGCTTGAAGGCTTGATGCACTTGGTGCGCTGAAAGTTGATGAGATCCATCATCCATCCGAATCGACGAGGTCAAACCAACCAATGAAGTGTACCAGAAGGAAGGCACGTTGATTAGAAGACCATGCGCATTGAATCGAATAAAGCCGAGCTAATAAACCAGTGAATAGGATAAGAAATTAAGTTCATGTGATGCTAAAACAATTCAGAAACCGTAGGTTCACAGCACCAAAAGCCACCCCGAAAGCACCCCAATCATGATGATCCCCAATGTAGCGTGTACCTCGTTCAAAAACCGAGAACGAAATGTTGAACCATTCGCTTGGGTCGACGTTGTGCTGCTAGGCGCACTCGTCTCAACAA
>JABAJV010008714.1:0-24430 GCA_018854895.1 Tricholoma furcatifolium | reverse complement strand
GAAAAAGGCATTGGAAGAGGTATGACCTGTTTTCAAGCCCTTTTTTCTCACAGAAAAAGTCTTGGTCACCAGCAGTGAAGGCATCGAAAGCTACACGAGTAACACGACACGTCCGAAGCCTGTTGATGATTATTTAGAGTAGTGTCCATCCCGAGTCCGAAGAGAAGTTTTTCAAATTGACGAAGGTAGGAGTAGCCCGTTATACAGAGGTTCTGCTTCACTCACGTGTATTTCCTTCAAAGTGGGACATATGGAGCTGAGATCCCACTTGCCAATAGTGGTATTTATCTCGTCCTTCAGATCTCCAACGTCCCAAAGAACGAGTTTCCGGAGCTTGGAAAATGTCTTCAGCCAACCAGTCAACCTCAAAAGAGCGAGTCTCGTATAGCTGGCATCATATAAGTCAAAGGCACCGTTGAAACCCTGGCATAAGTAAAGTTCTGCTGTTGCCTCCATCACGGTTACCCATGCGGGATCAGAGAGGTCTTCGGGTTGTAGTGTTGACCCAAGGGTTGAATATCCTATACTGAGCTGAACACAAAGCCGTGGATACGTCGCTCGTCCACGCAAGCCATCGAGAGCTTTGGAGCTGATGCGAGCAGAACCCAGAGGATGCCCGATATTGGCGTGGTTATGGTCAACGTCCAAGAGGAGGATATTCACCCGCTCAAGCTGGGGGCCTGTGTTGGTACTGACCACAAATTCAAGAAAGGTTGGTGCACATGTCAAACTGCGAAGGCTGGGGAGAAGTGGCGTCGACTGTGGGTTCACGATTGATGGGTAGTGGAACATTAGCCCATCAAAGAACATCTCAAACCCGTCCAATTCGAGCGTCGTAAGCAGTGGGAGCCGGTAAAGCAGCTTGAGGATGTCGTTGGGCATCACAGTTGCCTGGAGGTTGCGAACTGTCAACCATGTTATCTGTGCGAAGGCATCTGCGACGACAGGTAACACCCATGTCTCCAGAGGAGACAGTGATGGGAGTGCAAGGTGCTTAATTGTGGAACAACCAGGCAGTACGAGTTTGATCCAGTCTTGAACTACCTGAAGTGTCAGGGTCGGCGCATCTACTTTTACAAAGTGAAGTGAATGCGTCGTTGGGAACGGAAGAGTCGGTATTCTGTCGTCCGGTGATATGTGTCTCGTATTCGTGGTTGTTAGGTCGCCAAAGAGTCCGAGTCCTCTGATAGAAATGTGCTCCGACTTTTCCTCCATGATGGAAAGCGTGGAAAATATAAGTCCTCTCCATCTGGCCTTTGAGCGATATCCCGTTACACCATACTTAATGGTGGCTGCTGGACCGCCAAAATCGAAAATAGTGGTACCGACTTTGGAAAGCTTGTGCAACAAGCGGATGAAACGGTGCAAATATTCAAATAAAAAGGGCAGGGGTATCGTTCCATAAGGAACGAGGAAGGAGAGTCGAGATAACCTCGTGACCGACCGACAGAGAGTGAGAGCCGAAATCAGAGTGGTTGTTTCCAGAAAGTTAGTTTTGACAAGGTTCACAACGCCAGCAGAAGCGTTGTATCCTGTCCTGCGCAAATATACGGGGAGAATCCAATCACGAAGATTGGAGCAGGTCATGGCAAGGGAAAACAGATCTTCATTGTCCAGGAACCCGGATACCAGACTAACAGTATCTTCATCGAGGTCACCAAATGTTTTATGATGAAGCAAGACAGAAGGCTGTGTAGCGCCTGATTTGTGCTCTGGGAGGTCATCAGGTAGTTGATAACAGCGCAGACCGTATTTAACACATTTGACCGTTAGACACTGAATGCTCAAAGCTCGAAGCAGAGGATAAATGCTATCCTCCGAATCGAACCCCGTTAGCAATCTCAGGAACTCAATCCTTCGAATGCCGGTGAACATCCTAATCCATCGTACCAAAATTGCCGTCAAGTAATCCTTGTGAGGTTGCTCGAGGGGGTCAAAGCTGACAAATAGACTCAAGTTCTCGAAGCCAGAAAGCATAAACCGTCTGTCACTAATGAAGTGTAGCTCTAGATGGGTCAGCATCGAGACAACTGGGTCATCTGGGTCACCTTGCTCTAGAAAGGGGTATTTGTGTTTCCAATGACCCTTCTCAAAGCGTGGAATGTTCAGCTCGATAGTGTTCAGGAGTCTGCAAGTTTTGGAACGGGATAGTATTGTTGTGAGAAAGTCCTGTGTTTCATCTGAAAACAATGATCTACCGCCTTGGACCATCCTGAGAGTACAGAGACTTGGTAAGTCATGCCCTAAGAGTGTTGCGCAGTAGTGAGTTGGTGCGTATAGGTAGCGTAGGCGGGAAAATGAATGACGATCATGGATTGAAGGCTGCGGCTGATGAAGATGCCATTGACGATCGAAGTCCCCATAACACGAAGATTGTTCAATGAACAATGAAGTGAGTTGGCGAAGTTGAGTGAGGAATAAAAGGAAGTCAGGTGGAGAGATGCCTTTTGGGTCAATGGAAAGACTGGATAAATGGGGCAGATACAATGTGATTCCTGATAGAACAGGTAACCAGCCATCCCCCCAACAAAGGGCAGGCGACCAAGGCCGAAATGACATCGAAAGGTTGTCAATATCCAGTAGTATTTGGGAGGCTTTTAGCCAATGAACGAGGTCAGTTCCTCCGGCCGACCACTGTAGGCCCCGAAGCTGGAATCGGTGATGCGTCTCGTTTGCCAGTGTACGGTTGGGTAGAACGGCATCAGAGTTAAACCAACTATTTGTACGTGATAGAATGGTACGCCACCCGTCAAGTAGCCGATAGCGAAGAGGAAATGCACCATTCAAACATTTAGGCGGAAGCAGGGGAAGGGAGTCTTTCATATATTCAAGGGTATAGCCATTGTAAGCCAGAGACTCGGAGTTGGAATGTTCGAAAAGGATCATCGTGCAGGGTATAGAACAACGATGGACGGCCGCGCATACAAGATCATTGTCAACCGAGGATTCTTCACCGGGCCATTGGACGGAGAAAATTTCAAAATCAAGGCTGCCTGCAGTTTCCGCTTTCAATGCCAACAGGTCCAGCAAGCGCCTGAGATCCGCAGAAAATGTATCCTCGGATTCGTGTCTGAAGGTACAATAAAAGCTGCTTAAACGTACGGGGAAGAAAGAAAGCTTGAGAACGGATAATATTTCCTGGTTTTCAGGGAGGGTCACTGTTAGCGTACGTTTCCTTGGGGAGCCCGGAGGGCCGAAGATATAGGTGTCCAAAGGCGCGTGACGGTTCAATAAAACCGTATAGGCATGGAAATTGAAACGTCGACAAGTTAGGCCCACAGCTCGAAGTGCATCTTGATCTGTGTGGTCCAGAATTTGTTGTAAGATGCTGAGCTCGACGGTCTGAAATGCCATGCGTAGTGCGATAATGCTGGATTTTACTAAGAACACTGACTTCAATGTGGTTGGCACTGGGCCGAAAAGTAAAACATTTGCTTACTCCTTTTTGATCTTACACCAGGAAGGAATAATTAGACCACGACGATGGTGGGTGCGCCGAACGTCACCGTTATATATTGACGGCGAGTCACGGGCCCGGGCCCGGGCCAACAAGATATGACTTGAGCGACCTTTATATATATCCGATCTACACGGTGACACCAGGCAGGCGCTTATTTCTGCGCGCTCTACAACTTTGGCGTGAAACGCGCGTTCAACTTTTTTTTTTGGTGGGACCAAGTGCTCTTCGAAATAGTCCCGAAACTTTCTATCCGATTCTTTGATGCTAACTCGAGCCTCGCAAGGTATCTCTGAGCACAAGTGCCTCTTGAAAAGATTTTCGCTGGAAGCCTGACTATCCTGCGGCTGTCGAGTAGAAAATTCCATGGAGCAACGCAGGAAGCCCATGGTTCTTTCATGCAGCACTCTCGAGTTAACTTGGCTTCGCTGGGGTGGAGAAAAGGGGAACGAACAGTAGCATTAAGAGGCATACCCAAACACAGTACATGTGGTTCAATGGTCTAGTGGTTATGATTTCTGTCTCACATAAGCATGGGTCACAGAAGGTCTCCAGTTCGATCCTGGATTGAACCAAATTTTTGCGTTCCTTGGCTCCTTAGCTACGTACTGCTGTTATTCTGTTACACCACAGTTACTGAGGCCCTTTCATGACTACTTTTAAAATATAATTAACACCGGGTCGTATTCTAAGTCCATTTTGAAGAGGGGGTATATACAATTATAACGACTCTCATGATAGTGCTATCCGGGCTTCTGTGGATGCTGGACGACTAGGGATGGGCGAGTGGCTGTGGCTGCGGGATCCGCTATGCCTTCCATTCCCATTCTGATGCTGTTGTAACCCACTCTTTAATCGCGTCCGCTCGTCCGCATCATCGTCGTCCTCAGAGTCCTCTTCCCGCAACTGCTGCAGTCCCACCGCCTCCCCTGCTCCCTCATGCTCATCAAACGCATTAAAGAGAGTTTGATTTCGGTACAAGGAGCCTTGACGGCTGTGACGTGGAGCGGGTGCTGGCCCTATCCGTGCATCGCCGTTCCATCCATCCAGCGACATGCGGCCTTGTAGACTGAGGCGGGGATTCATGAGTCCTCCCTCGAGAGCTGAGTGTTCACCTAAAACAGGCTCGGTCGTTCGCGATATATTGAGTAAGTGGACGCCAGTAAAAGTAACAGCGAAGCCGCAGAGGAGGGAGACGGTGTTTGTAGCGCCACTCGTGTTGAATCCTTGGAAGAGAATGAGGGATGCGGTAATGGTGGCTGATGTGAAGCCAACAAAGTACATAGGATTTACTCTGTATTTAAGTGAGCTATCGAAATGATATATGAGAAGATGCTCGACTTACACATTTGTCGAAAACGTATCCAGAGCCTTATTGAAATAGTTCATCTGTACGAGAATACATAGCGCGACAACCATGCCAAGCACATATGTATCTGGGTGTGTGAGCTGATTTTTGCCGCCGAAAGTGAGTTTGACTGCGATTCCAAAGCCTTTGATCGCCATGACAGATACCGAGCCGACGAGAGAGCAGATGGAGATGTAGATGAGAGGGTTTGACCGGCCATATTTTGGAGCAACTCCATACACCATAATAAGTGTGAAGACGAGCACCGTAAAACAGTATAGCAGGAATCCTGTTGCAATGTCAGAATGTTTCAAAGAGGACGAGCAAGGCCACGCACCCGGTCGTAGAGCGTAACTTAGATACTCGTCTACTGTTTGGATATCCTTATCTTCCGGCGCATGTAGAACAATGATCAGAGCGCCAATGAAGCACAGCGTGCAACCCAATCGTCCAAGATGCCCAAGTTCTTCATTTAGAAGGAAGGACGCAAGGACAGCACTGAATTTAAAAGGTCAACATCGATCCAAAGTATACGGCATAACATGCGCACCCAATTAAAACACTGAGCGCACCCAGCGGCGTCACAAGTATTGGTGGGGCAAAGGCATACGCTGCGAAGTTTGCAACTATAAGCAGGGGTTAGGTCCGCAGTTCGAACAACCAAGGAACAGGAAATTCACTTTCTCCAACAACCACTACAGTAAACTCGCCCTCAGTTATAATATTCCAGACAAAGAGTCCGTCAAAGTTACGCACTGGTCGTCAATCCCATCCACCATATTGGATTCTTCAGATATGACAGAGTGTCGGTGGCAGACTGGGCTCCATATGCTGCATTTCGTTTCGCAGCATCGTTCAAACCCTGCCGAAGGAAGTCAATAAGCAAAACTGAAGGAGGCCATGCGAGAGTGAAATGACCTGCCTTTTTAGTGATAATGAAGCTTGTGCCGATTAAAACTGAGCCAGATAAAGCGAGAGCGATGCCGATATATTTATCATCAACCATGGCAAGAAGTCGTAGAAGAATGTGGCCGCTGGCCAGAAGAAAGATAAAGATGGGGAAAACCAGACGGAGGAAAGTTGCTGTGCTGCAACTGTAGCCGAATCTTCGTGGCATAATTGTCCCACGTGCCATTGTTTATTACCGGACTGTGCCTTATCGAGTTCGTCCACTTCTAACTGTTCTCTGAGTGATAAAATCAAGAAATGCGTATGTTGAAACTACTACTACAACAAGGTATCGCTAAGGGTTCAATTAAGGACAGGTATATACTGTCAATGGTATATACGCAGTGATGGACCCCTATGGATATCCGATCAAAGAAGGTGGTATGCTAAAGGTATGTACAAGGTCCTCTCGGAATCAGTCTGCTAAATAGCTTATGAATATGTAACGATGGGGGAGTGGAGAATGGAGTGGGGATGAGGATGCGACAATGTACAGTGAGTAATGCAAAAAATTTACCATGACTTTTGCAGGCTTCGAGTGGAGGTTGCTAGTCTCGGCCTGTTAACGACGAGGAATTCGTAAAGCTTACTCAAACTGGATGGGCACGTCTTTGGAATCTTGGGGCACAGGTGCGCTGCACTGAACGCTGATGCAGAGGACACCGTTTTTCATGGACGCCTTGATGTCTTCACGCTAAAGAAGGACCCGAAGAAAAAGCAAAAACAATAATCAAAATCTCAAGCTCAAGCAGACGCTCCAAGGAAATGGCGCACGTTGGTTTCAACTGGAACAGCGAATGTCCTCGTGAATTCGCCGAACTTCCGTTCTCTCAAGGTTGTAAACTCTAACATCAAACCATCCGCAGACTCTCCTACGGCAGAGGCTGCTGGAAAGACAGGACGCATAACGCCGGAAACGGTGATCTGCTTTACACCATTCCAAGGACACGTTGAAAGCGTGACTCTTATGTCGTCCTGGCTTACGCCTGGAGCTTCGAGCATGACTTCTAGCTTCTTAGCTTCGGCATCATACCATGAATCCAAGCGAAGCATATATTTGCGGCGCCGTTCATCTCTATCTTGTGTCGGGGGAGGAAGCGCACCCGTATCGACGGGTGATCTGCAAACAAAACATTAGCGCCCTATGGAGGCAGAGAGTGTTGACGTACCCCATCACGGAAGCAAAGCTAAGGAGGCCCCCTGGAGCGCTGGCTGGCGAAGGTAAAGCCGGCGATGGCATGGCAGTCATCGGCACCACAGGAGAATGCATAGCAGAAGACGTCGCCTGCATTGTCGAGGACGGCTGCACCGACGGCTGTACACTCGAAAACCTAACGTGAGGCTGTCGTGGGGGTGCGGAGGTTGGTGGACGCGCATACGGAACGGCTCTATGTTGATTTGCGTGGCGAGTTTGCCTGCTGGGACCCACTGTCGACGTCGACGCCACACCACTTGACGCTGTCTCGACATGCCGGGGACGATGCCCAATAGCAGTATTCCTTAGGCTCTCACGCTGACGATGATGGGGATGGTGGAGCAAGACTGGAGTATTATCATAGCCTACACGCTGTGAAGGGACTGAGTGTGGCGGATCTTTGAGCAGCAGTGGCGGGTTCTGCTGTGGTGTCTGGGGCGGTGGCGGAGAGGGTTGTTCAGACGAAAGATGTTGCTGCTGCTGGAAAGCCTGTTGTTGATGCTGTTGCTGGTGCTGGTGCTGTTTTTGAGGTTGAGGTTGAGGTTGATTTTGCGACTGTTGTTCGTTTTCCAACTCCCAAAGAGGAGCATGCGAATATGTGAGCGGGCTCGTTGGATTGGATAGATCTTCACCAGCACCAGAGTACTGGTTGTATGGGTACGACATGGGGAAAGTCGACTCAACAAATCTCATCAGGGTTTAATTTATAGGGCGGGACAATGCGAGTCATCACAAACGCCTCCGAATTTGAACAACAATGGGCATGAGGCAGAGACCCCGAATACTGGCACAGCATTGTCGGGATTCGGCCGAGTCGGGCAATCACGTGTTCCCGCCCTCCCACACGTGACCGGGCGCGCTTCTAATTTTGATCTTTCCTTTGGCTCGAGAGCTCTGCATTGAATTGCAAAGAGTAAAGCTAAAGACTTCTTTCATCGATGCTACTCAAATGTTCTACACATTAGAAGATTACAGTACTTTCCTTCTTTAGAATTTGATTATCACGTCGAGTCCAATTTTGTGCCTCCTGAGTCATTGCTGAAACTGTTCCCATTAACGACAACGGGGGACGTGTGTGCGAGGCTGGCTGTACGGCTGCGAGGCATCAACGTGCCCGTCTCCGCTACTCGTGCGCCCCGTTCAACGCTATGTCTGCGACTAGATGGTTCCGCCACCCGCCAGTCGGCGACTCTTCGGGTACCTGAGTTACGGCGACTCGATGGCTCAATTGGGGAGTTTTCCCCATGTGATATGTGGTACGAAGCCGTTGGTGAACCAAATGAGGAAGACAGAGATGGCGGGGGTACAGACGGGTATGTCAGGGTGTGAGGATGAAATGAGGCTGCTGCTCCAACGTTAGAGTTGAAAGAAAATGATGACGGCGGGCTCGTGACGTTTGTATTTGGGCTCGTAAAGCTGCCAGGGTTTGTGACTGGTGAGAAAGGAAATGGCGACTCGGCAGAGGATGGAGAATGCGAAAGTGGCGTATTTGCTTCAGAAGTCATATTGACGGGCCGATGAATCCGCGATGATGGGCGAGGAATAGGGACTGCATGTATCGGTCGCGACGCTGCCTGACTTGAAGTATGTAAAACTGATGTTGCAGGCGATGACGATACGTTGTTATGTGACACCGATGACGATCTTCTGTGCGTGGGTTGAGAGTACGGATCCATCGAGGCAAGACCTATCAGATTGTCGACGGATATCCCTAGCTATCAAAGACGAGTTTTCGCAGACGGTCAGGCAGGTGGAATAGGAACTTACACGCCTCCGATGCTCAATGAGCTCTTCCCTGTAAACTTCGTTAAGCCTAGATACGCGAATGTAGTCCCTCTCTGTGTCAACAAGTCGATTTCTGAGGTGCTCATTCTCCCGACGCATAGCCTCAAGCATTGCCTCAGGACTTGGGTCAACAGTGCGGCCACCTGTCATGAAAGAACGAGGTCCAGTCCCTGTCTCAGGAGAGGCACTGATACTGTCCAAGGCACTCCCATTCTGCGCCATCCGCAGCGCTGTTAGTTCACGAGCCAACCTATTCACATGAGACTCTGACTCGGCTTCAAGAGCGTTCTCCAAATCAATTTTTTCTTCACGTAACTGCTCCGGAAACGCTTCAGGTTAGCGTATTCAGACCAAAGGACGAAGATACGAACTTTTTCAAGTTTGCGAGACAAGGCATTTATGATACGTTCTTCTTCTGCTTCATATGCATTTATGAGATCTTCTTTGCTGCTTGAGCTGGTGATTGAAAGTCGGCGAATAGGCGGAGAGAAGGACATTCGAAATCAAAAAAAAAAAGAAAGACCTGCAAGGCGTAGACAGCAGAGGCGCTGGTGGTTGAGAGAATGGATTGTAGTAGTTGGTCTGGTTCAAAACCCATCCCGAAGTCCGGACCCACGGATCCCGTGAAGCCGTGATCTAAGCTTGAGTTTCCCTTTTCGAGCAACATCATCATGGAAACTTGGTACGCAATAAACCAAGGATTGCGATTCTGATACATTGGTATATACTAATAAAAGCACGACTCAAAATAGGTGCAGCGCTGAATCGAGACCAGTTGTTCCCCACCAAACCTCTGGCGCGAGGCCCTCCTTGGCGCTCAGACCCGAGCCTCTTGCTCTGCGGCCGCACTAATGTAATGGCTGAGGAATCAATTTGGGCAACATTCAACTTCTTGACGACCGAGTGCCTGTCTCCAAGTTAGCCTCTTGCATAACAAAGGAATTCCATTCATTACAGACCTCAGCGGCGCTGGTATCCCTGACGAATCGTTCACAAGAAACCGACAGAAAGAATATCCCTGCCTGAGAACGACGCAAAGGGGCCCTTGCGCAGGGACTCCTCAGCCGTGCACCGCGTATAGGGAGGCAAACCCCTGATTGCCAGACAGAGACTGCTTAGATTCTCGCGGCACTCCTGACCGAGAGTCTCAGGCAATGCTCCCCATCGAAAGAGATCCAAAAGAATATCGGTCGGGATGCCAAAAAACATCATGGTTTCATCGATGTGCAATGAAAAATTAAGGGAAACCTTCTCAACGAGAGGTGAGGTGATCTGTATGAATATTGACCGCGCTAAGGTTTCAAATTGACGGGATTCGGGTTGTTCCCCCAGTCGCAAATAACCTTCTACATAAATAAATCTGACGTTTTGGAACGAGGAGAAGTGGACTGGGTGTGAAATCTGGTCATCTGCGAGAGGATGTTTGACATCAGGGTCCTGGATTGGAGTCGAGCGGCAAAGGGACCACCTACATGTATGGGGCAAAGTGACCTGCAAATTCTGGACGGTGGGCCCTACGATTTGAATGAATCGCTTCAAGGTTGTATTTTGAGCTGACTCTGCGCCTAGATTAATTTTCAGCGTGTGAACCGATGGAACAGGATCCTGCCAAAGGAACCAGTCCAGCAACCCAGACGACAGTCTTCCTACATCCAAAAATGGGATGTAGAAGGGGGCCTTCGGTCGTAAAGGGGCTAGATCAGCAGCAGTCACCTGTATAGATGACCTTGATATCGATAAGGCCTCGAGAGCAGGAAGCGTGCAGACGTAGCGGAAGAAGAGGATCGGGGACTCAAACGACATGTGGTGAACATCGAGCTCCCGGACCCCGCGGAGGTCGTGGAGGAGACGCCAGAATGGCACAGGTATATCCTCGAGCGCTATATCCTGAAATTTAATGTGTCGGATGGTCTGTAGACGTGCGACGAGGCGCTCATCGTCAGAAGATACGTATACCGCCGGTTGTCGTTGTAGATTTTTACGCCCCCGCCTTGTCTCTCCGCGTATAGTAATGCGGGACACAGCTGGAGATATAGTGCACCATGGCACATCTAGAAGTTTCAAAAAAGTCCATATCGCGGAGCAGTCCAGAACTACTTCCTGAAAGAGGTACTGGCGCGCACTTGCGAGGAACACAGTAGATACGAGGCTGCAGGATGCTAATGTCCTACGATCGTCTCGAAGGAAATGCAGAATGTGGCAAATTGTCTCAGTAGGCAGTGGTTGGAGCATGGTTAGGCAGATAAGCAGGATCTTGTAGGTCCACTGATTAAATGTGGGCGTAGTATGAGGAGATGTGGCAACAGAAAGTAACTGGAGGGAAGTTCATGAAACAGGAGGACAACCTGTTTATATTAATATTGACCGGTCTGACCGTTCAAGAACCCCTGTCATGGAGTCATATCAGGAGTCGTTTAGGGGCGACAGAGGCCGAGGATGGGGAGTATGATCGCACGGGTATGGAAAGGGATGGAATCGGTACCCCCAAAGTTCAACGAAGGGACACATTGTCCCCGGGCCAGGCGTCAAAGTCCCGGTGACAGATACTTACAAAAGCGATTCCGCATTTGACAATCCCAGATTTTTGTCCTCCGAATCGGCTTACCTCCATTATCAAAATACGGTCAAAAGTGAGGCCACAAATGCATCCTAAACATGCGGAAACGAGGCGTCATGGAACTTGTCCCGATTTGATATCCCATTGTTATAATCAGCTTCAACACCCCAATTTTACCACAAACCGGCGGCTGTTGGCTTCAAAGCTTTCTGGAAAGCTTGTGTACCGCTGATGCCACATGTGATGCATGTTACTCCGTTGACTTAGTCTGCCTCGAGTTCGTAGGGAATGGAAGGCATGCGTATGCCGTGAACTTGCTCGGAATTGGACAACACAGAATCACAATAAACAGTCAGGGGTGCATCGGCCCGCAACACAACGCGATCGTGGCTACAAACAGAATTTTAAGGGTTGCCAAGTTGGAGGTTTGTAGAAATGAGGAATTCAATAATTATGGGACGAAGACTGCTTTGAAGGATAGCCCTTTCGTAAAGTGAAGCAGGGGACAAAGAATTAGAAAAAAAAAACGAAGGTGGATGGATCAAAATCAGAAATCATATCCCTCGATCTTGAACACCTTCCCATACTGCAGGTAACTGTCCATGATTTTCAAAATGGGTTCTGGCAGGCCCATACTGATGAGAGTGAACGATATCTTGGCATGGCCATGGATCTGACCAAGCTTGAAAAACGCGCGCGCGATCTGGGTTGGGAACTGGGAAGCAAGGAGGTCAGATGGTCAGTCGTGAGGTCATAAGAAGTTGGAGAGAAAGGAAAAGAGCATGATCAAGAGACTACTTACCGTCATCTCAGTGTAATCGGCGTACTGATATGCCGCAACCCGGATTGCTGTTTGTATCGAGCGTTGTATATCTCCTTCATCGGCGTACATGTCCATCAATTTGAGCCACGGCTTGACGGAGTATCTTGGTGCATCGAGACAGCGCTGATATGCTTCCTTCGCCTCTTCTTTGTGATGTAACCTTAACCCAAGATCGCCCAGGATCTCCCATTCTAGCCCCGTCTTGCGGTAAGCAACATGCTGCGTCTTGAAGTGCGCAACCTCTGCCCGGAAGATAGTCCACACTCGCAGGTCCTAGACGCATGCATTAAGCACGAAAAAGGCTCGAGAAGGAATCAACATACCTCGTAAAGGACCATGAAAAGGTTATCTAGCCAACGCTCACACAGCCTTTTATTGCTAAATGAGAACGGCTCTGGTGCAGCCTCAGTCTCAGCTTGTCCCTCTTCCCCAGCAGCAGCCTGTTCTGGCTTCTCTAATTCTTCAGCCACTCCATGCCCATTCTCCATGGCCTCGCCATTAATGCGAATCTTCGGAGTCCCTGCCTTCGAGATATCTTCCTCTTCATGGTCTGACTCTGACGATATCTTTATAGTTGGTACAAGGCTCTCCCGTTCTGGTAGTTCATCCCCATTCACATCCTCATTCGACAACATACCCCGTGTGGAGGCGTTGTCGTCGATGCTGGGACTGGTGATAGCGGCAGATGCAGGAACGACCGTGCCATCTTCGTGTATCACCACCCTCCCTGCATCCTGTTCTCGTTCCGCTTCCCTTCCTCCAGTGCCATTAGCGCTGGTCTGCTGAACCACCTGATTGATCTCCTCCTTTGCCTTCTGCATCCTATACTCTTCCTCCATGACGAAGACAGCACTCCGTGTCTTGAGCAGCTCATCCCACCCAATCTGGGATACGAGACGCGCGAGAAGGGCGTACGCGCGTGCCCAGGTTCCACGAAGTCCAGGAGCTGGAAGGCGCTGGAGTGCGGGATCGGCCTGTATGCGATCAGCTGAGTGTGTATATGTACAGACGTAGAGTACTCTACCTCGTCGTCCTCGGTCCTTGACCGCTCCGGTAGAATCTCCCCTATAGAGCGCGTGAACGGCAGATGGATCTTTGCTGCGGGCAGAGGCCGATGCGCATCTCTCCCATTATATGTGAACATCGGACATGAGTTCAGCGTCAACAGCGCCTACCCAATACATAATTCATGAGCCTCGTTCCTTGGAATCAGTCTGTAGAAAGTTACGTACAGATTCGTATTGTTTGAGGTCAATATACAATTCTGTCAGCTTCTCCCACGTCACGAATTCGCTCGGGGCACAGTTCACTGCCTGTCTCGCCAGCTTGACAGCATAATCGAATTTTCCCTTGGAGCGAAGAAAATCGCATTGGACGTGGAGAAGCGTGTAGGATTGGGGAGTCTGTCGCATCGCCGTGGCCATGATCTGAACTGCCTTAACTTCTTCATCTGCGGACTCTGATTAGAAAAAGACGTATACTAAGAGAAACAGTGCACACACTCATTCCAATATAACTTTTCGCTAATAGCGATGAAACCTCGGGCTCCTTGGCTGCCAGCTTTTCAAAAAGATTCGCGGCCTGCTGGTATCTCCCACTGTCTCCGAAATATTTCAAAATTCCGGCAGTGAGATGATTCGAAACGATGGTCGCGACTTGGATTTCAGGGTCAGAGCCAACTTGCCAGCCTGTACACCAGGAGATGTCACGTAAAGCCAAAAAAACGCAGTTGGTCTAAGCCTACCTTTATAAAATAGCGCCTCTGCTGCCTGCAAGAAGCGTATCTCGCCTTCTGGGCTAGTTATGGGGTCGAGCTTACGATAAGCGTCGAGGGTGTATGTCGGGTCGTCGGAGTACAGGATCGCTCTGAGTATGGCGGAGACATATGCTTCTTGCCATATCTCTGCTGTCGCCTCGTGCCTAATTGTATACCGAATCAATACTGTCAAATCTGAAAAGAAGAAAAGTATACATGCCTTTCCCCACGCAAATCAATCACATATGCAGTTACGCCTCCCGGAATCTTCACATCCACACGAATGTCCAGTCGCGAAAATGCATTGAAGCAGCTAAAAGGACGGATTAGATATATTTTTAACATGGGAATGTGATGGTATGAGATGACGTGGACCCACCAGAACGTCCCAGTGCGCACTTTCCACGCAGCTCCCTTTGTAAACCAAGCACCACTGTCTTCGATAGCGTAGGTGAGAGAATTGATATAGGCAGCTAGCGAAGCAGATGATGAAGCATCGACACCGGATATGAAGTGGTAGGATCCAAGCTACCAAGTAGATTAGCTCCAAGAACTGGCAACAATTGCATCATGTCAAAAGCCTACATCACGCTGGCCGCTCCGGCCTGTATTTTTGACAACATGGCACAAATCTGGAGGTCCTAGTTCTCTAAATGTTGCTGTTAATGCCGCGTCAGCTTCACATAAGGTTTCGTTTGTGGCAAAAGAGCGCACATAAACTCTCAGTGCGAGCTGTTAATGATTCTCCGAGTTCCACCTGCGATACAAAGAGAACTCAATTATGATTCGAAATCGGACGATAATGATGTCTGCGTACCTCGAAGATCTCTGGGATCTCTTTGAAGGAGGCCTGCGCCTCCGCCATAGTGAGTGTTCTGTTAAACTGTGCACTATACAGCAATGACAATGCCATTGTTTGGCTTGACATAAGTGGGGCAAATAGAGGTAAACATGCCGCGACGCGACGCGTAACCTTGGCTTTGGCCCTTACGCGCGTACGCCGTCACCTCATAAATTTCACGGTCAGACACTTATCTAATATTCACAAGCTAGTCTAAAAAAATTAAGATAACAGAATGATACGTTGTATCAAGCGGAAATTAGGTGCCGTGCACCCAAGAGCTGGTAGAATAAAGAGTTTATAGCCCAACTTACACTGGCACTGGGTTCGATAACGATACTGTGATAATAATATAACGATAATGCAAGATAGTAAGTCTCACGCTCCGAGTCGTGTTCAGATAAAAGAAGCTTATATTTACACTTCCCGACGACAGTTATCAGAACATTGTTCGGCCTTGTGGCGCATTAGTACTAGAATTTCACGAATATAGATTGACATGGCAGCACCCAGCTACTTTCCCCTAATGGCCTCACATGATTGAGAAGGACATACTGTCGTACGAAAAAAGACAAAGTTCAAATGATGCCTACGGTCTGCGCGCTGAACAGAAAAATCTTGAAGAACGACGCAAGTGGGACCTCAGGTTGGTGCTCAGCGCTCAGTGCTCATGCCGCCACTCAATTACCATCATAGCAACTAATGACGGGCAATGTATGTTACCCGTCGGCATCACGACTGTACCCAGAGGATTAATCGATTTACTCGACCAACGTCCAGTGTCAAGCCTGTCAAATATTTCTAATCAGAATCTAATCAGATTCTTAGGAATCACTCGTGGTTTTGCATTTCCCTTCCATCTCGGTGCTTGCTACACACGTCAGCCCCTGTTCCTGGACAAAGATAGTCCACCTATGGCCAGGGCACACTTTCATCTGGGGAAAGCTCCCAGCCCGCCTTCCACGCCTTCTCGCGATTTTGACGCGCTGTCAATGCTGTAAGTATGATGACATTGTGAGATAGCCTGGGCGTGAGGGCTGGCGCGCGAACGTGGTTCCCTGGTTCGGAAGCAATATCTATGCAATGCTACTTACCCAGACTCACGACCAACAGCCCACCCATTCGAAGCCACACCAATTCCTTCCAACTCCGATGCTTTTATTGGTACAAAGTATACAGGAAATATATCTCAGTATATACACAGCGTGAGAGACACGACATGCAAGCACCTCGGGTGATATCCGATGTCTAGATGAAGGGGTGATATGGAAAACATCAATGGGAATGTGAAGGTGAGGTGCCAGTATCGTGACATTTAATCTTATGAGTAGGCGAGATGCAAGCGTTACGTGCTTCATAATATGTAGAGCATATCCACACGCGTATTGTGGATTGCAGGTGGGTATGCGAGGTAGGTGCAGATAGTTGCTAGGTGAGGTAGGCATGGAAAAGGGCGTCGTCCATTTGAAGAGTGAGTCGTGACAGACGTGCTGACATTACCAAAGAGAAGAGAAGAGAAACAGGGGAAGAAAGATCAGGATAACCGCAACAGTAGAACGAACTCCAGAAAGCAAGAAAAGTGAGAATGAATGATTGTAAAGGTAAGGATGGGGCGTATGAAATCCAACATAAAGATGCAAGGCAAAGATGTCGTTATAGGAGCTTTGACTGCTTGAGGTGCTGCCGTATAACCATGTCGCGTACGCTGGCAATAATACCCGCTGTCGTCGCCGTATCCTAACAGCGTGGCATCTCATCAGTATCCCACAGCTTGGCAGACTGGGTTTAAGGCACTCACAGTAACGGATGTTAAAAACGCATAGAACTTCCTGGGATTCGGCGAATATTCGCGATGAATTGCATTAAATTTTCCACGCAGATCTACGGTGAGGTTTGGTTGAGTAGCCCGTCGGCATACAAGAATGGAGCATACGTACATTTCCCGACGCTGTCGAGATCATTCTCTCTATCACCGTAGCTTTTGACGTATCTGGACAGTCTGTTGTAGGTGTCAGTATTTTTTACAAACTGAGGGCGCGCGGGGGGACACGAGATGATTAGGATGTGAAAGATAATCGATGTACCTGATTCCTGCCTTCAATTTGGCATCCAAAATGTCGCATTTGTTGAGGAACAATACCAAATCCACATTTGCTAATAGCTTGTTGGAGCAAACGGCTTTCCACAATAGTACGGAGTCTTCCTAAAAAGACCTCACTGTCAGACCCACGACGTCAGCGAACGAGCGAAAAGGCACTTACAAGACGATTTACTGATCGGTCCTCCGCGAGGACCTGGTCAAATCCAGATATGGGGGCGAGAAATATTATCGCATCCACTGAAGTAAAATTAGAAGAGATAGCAACGAATGGAAGATTGATATTTTACCGTCATCAAAAAATGGTGCCCATGTCGCTAATTGCATTTCAGTCTTTGGTATCTCATCGAAGAGAGCTTACTCACGTCGCTAGAAATTAGTTGGTCAGAATTGCTCAATTCAATCAAGAATAAACGACAAACCTGACTTCTGCTCCCGCCGACATCGACTATTCGCCACTCTGTACCGCTCTCTCGTCCTGCCGTCACTTCCATCTCAAATTTATACTCCGACACTCCAACGGTCTTTAAACGAGCCTTTAATACATCGTCTGAATTTAGTTCAGAGGTCAGTGATCGATAAAGAGGCTGTTGATATAGAAATCATACCGTCAGTCGGCATATACCGCAGAGACGTGACGCGCTCCAAGTCATCCAAGAAGCTATAGAATGAATCAGATCTTCAGCGAGATACGATAACAATGACGCGACTTACAACCCAGGGAGTTCCTGTGGCCTAACCTTCTTCTTTGCCAAAACCTCCCTCACAACCACGTCATTCCATAGCATCATCATGTCCTTTCGACATTGATACAGCACTTGTTGTGGCTCATCCTGGGTTTCAAGCCCAGTATTCCCGGCGCTAGTAGGACGGCCATTCGACGTGTCCTCCTCGCCAGAACTCGAATCATAAGTTGTGGAACTCGGAAAATGGACGCGGGCTTTAGATAACGCGCCTTTCCACCCCGCGCCGGGGCGCACAAATATCTCCTGACTGCGGAACGAAGTGAAGGGTTGTGAAAGGGTCGGTGAAGATGGGCCAGCGAGATGAGTGGCTTCGTCCTCGTTAGGCGGAACGAGCTTGGCTATCAGCAAAGCCTCAATGTGGCGAAGAGGTTGTAGACGCGTCTTGAGGGCGTCAAGGGGAGATGGAATAAGAGTTGTTGAGGAGGGGTTGGAGCGAGATAATTGGCCTTCCGAGTCGGAATCAGGATCCGATTCGCCACCAGAGTCGACGCGGATATCGTCAAAGGTGCCGTTGGGATTGGGATGGGTGTGGCCATTAAAATTGAAGGGGGCATATTCTGATGGTGGCAATGGTGGTATGTGCGTAGGAAGGGGCGGTGGTCGTGAAATACTTCGTGCTCGAGAGCGTGGCGAGGAAAAGGGGGACGTTTTGGGTGACTTTTGAGTGGGAGAAGTGAGAGTTTCGAGGATAATACGTATTGAGCGAACAATATTCAATTGAATTACTGCACGCCATTGAACTCGTTCTTCACGAAAGGCAGTAGGTGTGTATAGTCGTTGAAATTCTGTAGAAGAGCGTTAAGCAGACTACTGATTAGCCGGTAGACCGGAACTTACGCCTGAGAGTAGTAGACTTGCCTGCAGCGCTTGGTTTAATAGTGCAAATCGACAAGTTGAGAAACACGCTCACCAGATTCGCTCTGGCCAAGGAGGAGAAGCCTAACGATGCGTTTCTTCTTCCTAGCCTGCTTTTCAGCTTTGATACTGGCATCGATGGCCTGACTCCTCTTGTTCGCTTCCTCCTCACGAGCAATACGCTGGTCGCGCTGCTCTGGAGTCTCGTCTGGAGGTGGCCTAAGAACCTGGTCAAGGGGGTCATCGCTAAGCCTGGTCTGAACAGCCATGGCGGCGTTGATCAGAGAGAGAGAGGGCAGAAGTGGGCCAGGCACATATGTGCGAACGGAGGTCACCCTTCTGATTTGCGTGATCGAGTCGTCCGTCATCATGTGACCTAATTAGGAACCATCACCATCCCGCCAAAACCTCCCTCTCAAGGCCTGGAGACCATCAGATCCGGCTTCAATCTCTTCAACAGCTCTGTCTGCCAAACTGCGCGTGGTTCTTGCTGACGCTGGCTGTCCGACTAAACATATCCATGTGCACATCATCTTGTCATTCCATATAATAAGCTCCGGAATTTTCTACAAAGAGAAACCTGACAGCTGCCTGATTTCCCTTCATGGCCCTTTCCCAGAATCTCAGGACATGCCCATGCTGCTTTACAAAACTCGTGATTATTTTCTCAGTGCCTGGCGCTCAATTTCTGCCTCCTTCGAGCCCTCGGTACCTCCTCCTCGCCTTAATTCATTTCAACCCATGACTTGGTATTAAACATTCATCATCGGCCTCATGTGCAGCTATCTACGCGCCAGACTACTCAGGTGTTCTAGTTATCTGCTTCTTACCTGTATATCTGTCTCAATTGCCGTAATGTCAGTGTCAACGAAGGTTAACCTTACTCAGCCTCAAGCTCCCACCCACAACACCTCGCGGCACATTACATTCGATGAACGGCGCCAGGCACTTCGGCGCACGGCAACTCATAACCTCCCAGGTCCCACCGGTCAATGCGCCAGCACGGTTGATTCTCCCGTAAACACCACCAATACAGTCTCATCCTCTGTCGTAAGTTTAACTTTCTCCAATCTGCGTTAAGTACTGCGAGTCATCAGGAACCACAGGCCCAAGGAACAAACCCACACCGCCACCGGGTACCTTGTGCGTTCTCGTTACAAGAGATATGGGTATCATCACCCACATCAGGTAGGCCACATATCTGCGTCAACGCCTGGACGAAATACTCCCACCAATTTTTAGTTGTGCCAGGGACCTGGAGACGGCAGAAAAGCACTTGTCTGCGCAGTCAGTTCGTGTGTCTGGATCCGTTCGATCGGCTTCTTCCTTGCCTGCGAGCGTTACTTGTGCTGTATCCGTTTGATCCTTGTTCAGTGCACACCGATGTCGTCACTGCTCCTCCAGATAAACGATCATGATCACGCGCTTCCTTCTTGATCACCCATAGGAGTAGAAGAAGTCAAAATTCGATTCACAAAGTTAACATAGCTACATGCCGCGACTCCGAGTCTCAGAGTAAACGGCCCTATGGCCCCGCCGGACGCTGCTTCTATATTTCCGGAAGTACATCCATACGTATCATGATTCATGTATGTGGGTGCCTCTCCAGTTGTCGTGCTTATCTCAGTATGTACACCTTTCGTATTTGTACAGATTAATTCACATACTCATATCATCACATCTGTTGAACGCATACTTTCTGATGTTTCTTGTATGGGTGCTGTGAATTAGGGTGAAACTATTCTTGGAAGATGCTCGCCTACTGCATCTTTAATGGGGAATCCATATGTGCAACGCATCGATAACTCCGAGCAAGACTGACGACATTGCGGACAGATGCCATACGACTGATTGCATAAATAGACTAAGCATCTGACATATAAATTACAATTTGACTGAAAGTCAGCTTTGCTCCTCGTCATTCACGACTTTGTGTAATGCTTTAAGTAGATCTGGAGGGAAGAACTTGCCTTGGCTTGTTTAGAGTTGATACAATCTCAGTTTAAATGCACATTTTTGTAGCAGAACTTGGAACAGGAGCTACCTCTAGAAGCTTCAGCGCGTGTCGCCATCTTTTTCAAGTTCATTCACAACTTTCACGCATAATCTCACATAACATACATAAAACAGAAACCCCCGCTACATTACATCGCCTACCCCAACCCACCAACTACACCTTATAGCTACACCAGGAAGGGCTCGGATCAACCGATTACATACACACGCATCATATTCTTACAACACAACACTTAGCTAGAGTACTTAGCTCGCCTCTTAGCCCACGAAGTGGCTTGTCGGCGTTAAACAGAGATCATCCATCCATCCATCACAACTTGAAATAAATCTATCAGATAAGATCGGAGTTTGGCGGCATGATGAGTCGATGACCATCACAACAGGTCTTTTGGCATCCACCATTGCCGCCGGGCCTCTGTCCAATCCTTCCTGTGTTCTGCAAAGATACGAAAACTTGTACGCAAACAAATTCCTGTTCACCTGCCTGGGGCCAACGCACTTTTAAACCATTTCTAGTAAATTCTGTCACCCTGTTGTAACCATGAGATTTCAGAACGTCGAATTCAACATCTTGCAACGCATTCTGGAGCATATGGAGCAATATGAGCTTCAAACTGTGGGACTAACTTGTCGGCGTCTTAATTTTCATGCCTATGCGTTTCTTCTGGACCGCAACGCGTCTAGGTTCCTTGACAAGAAAAGCCTCTTGATAATACTTCCCGAGAACCGGGCAATATTATCTGCTCTCAAACTTTCTTTCTTCCCAGTGTCTTTCTTCACCTTCAACTGTATGTTCAATCACGATCCCGAGGCAGAAAGTGATTTGTCTTCAGATATTCGGCGCTTGATGGACCTGTTGGCGCTGAAAGCAAGCATTGCAGGTAGTCTTGACTTCGAAACTTGCTTTATTCAGTGGTCCGGTCATGACTCTTACATTAACAAGGATTCCATATGTGCAGCCGTCCAGCGCTGCTCAATATCTTGCACCTCGATCATGTTCAGTAAATTCGTCCCTCGTCAGCACCTCATCTATGCTCTCACCTATTGGAGGAAAGGGTTTCCGTTGGCTCCACATAAATCTCTCGATGTTGCATCTCCGTGGCCATATCGTCTACTTAACGGTTGGGCTGCCATTCTATCCGGAAACGCCGGGCGCAACCGTGATTCGGTTCTGCGTTATCGTACAAATGAGGCCTCATTCTACCCTCAAAGACTGCAGTGGTGTCGCAAAGGCACTGACTTCTTACAATGGCTAAACATGTCAGAACTCCCTTCTTCGTATATCCGCGACCTTTCCGTAGGACCTGTCCTAGGATGGGGGGACACCTGTTTACCCGTTCTTTCAAAAATTGTGTTGTCTATGCCATACCTCTCCAGCATTTCCATGGACGCAAAGGGAATCTCCCCACCCGACTTGCTTTCATTCCTTGCTCAACTACGGCAGCTTGAAGCATTGATAATCGTCAATTCTCCGCGTTTCGGTGACTTCGATCGTCATTGGCACCTTCATCACCCCCGCAATGATCGACATACATTTTCATCCCTGCACCTTATACAAGCACCACCTCATTACAGTGCGACACTCCTAGGGAACAACTTACCGAGTCTCTCTACGCTTATTATTATCGATGGTCCTAAATCCTTGTTTACAAGTGAAACACAGGCCCTTCTCATGACAATACTCTCCCGTTCTAAGACCTGCAAACTCCTTCAGTATATTGAGCTGAACGTCCAATTTGCTGAAGGCTTCGGTAGTGTGCGAAACTCAGCCTTGGCCGTTCAGTGGATGATGGCCCATCTGGAACTACACTTCAAAAGCAACAGAAGCCATGTTTTTTCTGGTGGATTCGAGAATATTGGTCTGTCTATTGACGTTGACCCTCTTTTACATTCTCGCAATGATTACTCCACAATGGTCTTCATACAGTGGATCAGGATGTTTAAAGGAATTCGAAGTATTAATTTTCCGAGCGTGGAACGGCCTAGCTCGGAGGCTAACATCTATCATTTCCTTCGAGCTTTGACCATCCAGTGTCCGAAGATCCAACGCGTTCACTTTGGTCTACAGCGCTTTTATAAACTACCTGACGATCTCCCAGAGCACAAGCCAGGTGTTACACAGCATTCTGTCCTGCATCATAAGGAATTTTTTGACCTCGACGCAGACACTGTTTATCTGATAGCTGAATTCCTGGACGGTGAAGACCTATTCCCCCTAGCTATGACATGCTCCAATCTCTGTGATTGGATTCTCCCCGTTTATTTGCGCAGGACAGGATACGATGCTTCTACGGGTGGCGTCAGCCTTATTACCACTTTCCCCGAAACATCGACTCTGATTTCAGCCCTTACCCTATGTCGATCGGTGACAACTTTATCTCGACTCTCCTTCCTTATTCCTCATGGGGTGATGAGTTTGTTTCTTATCTTAGAATATTTGCACCGTTTCCTCCGCTTGCTGCGGAGGCTTTCCAAAATCAGAGTCACTATTTTCGATTTTGGCGGTCCACTGGCAGAAACCGCTAATTATGATGTAATGGAACACGGTGCAAAGGCGCGATGGAGACAACTGACATTTTCTATTCTCTGTGTCATGGCGGAGAAGTCAGAGTGCATCGCAATTGGGGGACTGGGACAATTCGGCGATCTTACGAATATACATCAAGCAGAGCTATCGCTCGGAGGAGGGATGCCAACACTCCCAATAACACATTCACTGCGCTTTATCCAAGTGAATGCGTCGAGCCTGACACTTCAGATTGTTCGAGAGTGGATCAAACTGGCACTCCCTGGAAATACCACAGTTGAACACCTTGCACTCCCAGCACTATCTTCTGTGGAGGCTTGGTTTTTACCCGACATCGCTGAAACCTTCTCAATGATAAAATCCTTGACACTCGCTGCAGACTCTCGGGGACCTGCCCTGCCTGCGGACGTTCTAAAGCTTCTTTGCCATCTCCCACTACTTGAAACGCTTGAATTAAGTCCCTTTGAGATGTTCCATGATGGATTCACACTTAATTTTCCACCGTTCAAGAACCCATTGCCGCCTCTCCTCAATCTTCACAGCCTGACATGTGCACCGACCTTCCTTGAGTTCATTGCCAACAATAATTTAGGACCTCAGCTTGAGCGTGTAACTGTCATAGTCTTGGATGTCGACTGGGCCAACCGTGGCAGTATTGCGCATCCTTTGGGTTCTGCTCGCATTATTTCTAAATCTATCAAAGGCTTGCGTGCACGAGCAACGTATTCTCAGCCTCGTATTCAACTCTCTATGGTGTATTCGACGATTTGGTCAGTATTACAGCCCGAAGACTTCTCCGATCCTGTATGGGCATCTGTGAAGGAGGAAACAGCAGAAATATGCATCCGCAGACGTTTTCTTCAGGATGTATTTGAACTTAGCCATGCCAGACTCGTTCTATCGAGGCTCAATAGTTGGTTGAATGGTTTTCGCAAGCTACAGAAACTTTCTCTTTCAGATGCAAAAGGTCTGAAGCATGAGATGGATACAATTATTGGCAAATGGGATCTCATCACCATTTGTCCCACCTTGAAGGAAATACACGTAGGTGAAACAATACTTCGACACGATGGATCTTTACTGGCGCCGGGCATGACAATTTAACTAAACTGTGTCGTGTATGCCGAGTCATTCAAAATTGCAATCTCAGTTTCACCGCACGACTCCGCCCACTCTGAAGGGACGTGTCACCTTGCTTGCCAAGGTTTCTCTGTACCCCCTTAATTGAAGCCAACTTTCAGAGTGCGTGATGTTACGTATCACATGATTAGTCACTGTCACACTGCTGGGTTTTTTCGCTAAGTTTCTCTCTCCTCTAGAGCTTGAAGTTGGCACGCAGAGGCTTACCTGCAGCTACCACGGCTTACTGCTAGCCTTTCCCAATTCCACTGGTTTTATCTTCCTTGCATTGTTCTCTGAGTTTTCCCAAACAGAGGCTTCTGAGTTAAGTTTACGATGCCTTCGCGTTCAATTTCAAG
>JABAJV010008713.1:0-24530 GCA_018854895.1 Tricholoma furcatifolium | reverse complement strand
GTGTAGTTAGGTAAGAACAGTAACGATTAGAATGACCACTTACCCATTGTATTCAGCCTTTCGCTTACCACCAGTATTGGTAACCGATGCCACGGTTGTATGCCTTAATGCGGAAATGTCATCACGGCGTGGCTTGCGCTGCTGACGTCGGCTTGCTTGATGAACTTGCTGAATGTCATCATCGTCTTCACTTTCAACCTCGTTTTTTGATTCGTCAGTGTCAGACTCAGGTGCAGATGGAGGACGGTATTCTTGACCACTGTCATCATCTGACATATCTAGTCGCTCATTGACCGTGACCAGCACTCCTGTAAGCATGGCATCAACTAGGTGTGTCGCAAGATTAAAAAGAAGGCTTATCACTTTCATCTGTAGTTTCGGGTGCTCTGAATGGCGAGGATGGGTCTGGAGGATGATTAGCAATGCGCTCACGATCAATGTCTTCTTGACGAAGGCGATCCTCGATCTCAGCTGCATGCAATCTCGCCTGTGCATCTGCCACAATCTTGTCCTTTTTTTCTTGCGCAGATAACGCGTGTCTCCTCTGGATTTCTTCTCGGGATCCTCGCAACTTAGGAGCAAGGCCCACAGCTGCAGCAGGATGAGTGTCCTTGTTGCGTGCTCGTGTTGTGAGGCGAGGAGGAAGCTGCTGCGCGATTTTGCGCCCCATGGTGTGAGGAAGAAGAAAATTGTATGTTTACCTTTCTTTGGGAATAACTGTATCATCTCTGATTCCTGTCACGTTCTAAGTCAGCCACATTTCCAAGTCAGCCATATCCTTGTGCCGTCGTTAATGACTTTCAAGCCACGCAACATCTCTTGCCGTGTGAGGACCTGCTCACGCATGTTCTGCACGACTGCAGGAGCCACAAAACATTATTTCGCAAAACATGTATCATTTCCTGGGCGTCGCAGATCATCAAGCCCCACCCAATCAAGGCCGCACCTGCCTGACCGCAATGCACGAGCGTCTCCACCAGTGCCACTGCCACCCTCTTCCCCTCTTGGGGATGATCCACTGCCGCCACTCTCTCCTCCCTTTGTGCCAGATCTGCTCCCTCAAGTAGATTTGCCCACACCTCCTTTATCTGAAAACGGTGAAGCCCAAGGGCACGAGCGCATTGAATATCATCCAAAAATCAATGGTAAATAATTTTACTGCCCCATCGATAAGGTACATTTTACTCATCAACCATTAGGCCTCCCATGCAATGAAGACGGCCAATTTCTGGCACAGAACGCTCCACCTCCACCTTGGGAGCTTCCTGCAAGTGACGACTATTTTCCTTACGACGACCGCCATCAATTTGAGCTTGCAGATCTTCTTTTTCGCCGAAATGAAATGTCTGCAAGTGTACTCAATGATCTCATGCAGATTTGGGCCGCACGAAACAATGAAACCGACCCACCATTTCAGTCAACTCAACACCTGCACGAGACTATCGATTCTACACCTATTGGTGGTGCACCATGGGAGTCATTTTCAGTTTATTATAATGGCGAAGTGACGGACGATGATGTGGAACGAGCTCCTTGGAAGGTTAAAGGCTACGATGTTTGGTATCGCAATCCACTAGTTGTACTGCGTAACCAGCTAGGCAATCGAGATTTCGATGGTGAGATGGATTTCGCACCCAAACGTGTCTTTGACGACAAAGATAGAAGATGTTTACGAGACTTTATGTCTGGGAATTGGGCGTGGCGTCAGGCAGTATGTATCTTCATTCTTTTATGATAATTTATGTCTTTCATCTAATGAACTACTCAATAGGACACTATTGCCAGGGATCCAGCAAATCACGGTTCGACTTTCTGCCCTGTTATCATGGGCAGCGATAAAACGACGGTTTCTGTTATGACTGGCCATACTGAGTATTATCCATTATACATTTCAAACGGCCTTATCTACAACAACGTCCGGCGGGCACACCGCAATGGATTGACCCTCATTGCCTTTCTTGCAATTCCGAAAAGTAGGATTTCTTTTCCTTCAACATATTTTATATCACCGACACATTGTCTAGCTGATGCCGAACATGCTGATACCAACGACTTTCGCAAATTTCGACGGAGCCTCTTCCATGAGTCACTTCGCATGATTTTCGAGACATTGCGCCCGTACATGACAGCTCCCGACATTGTGCGTTTCGCAGATGGATACTTTCGTCGAGTTATATATGGATTTGGTCCTTACATTGCGGATTATCCAGAGCAGGTACTGCTCGCGTGTATTGTGCAGGGATGGTGCGCTCGGTATGTTTTCAATGGTCATTTCTTGTTCATGTTTAATCTGAGAACTATTTTACAGATGTACGGCTCGCTTTGACAACCTCGATGGTCCTGGAGGCCGCCGTTCTCATGAACTCACGGAGTCGTTATTTGAGTCGTTGGGAGTGAAGGCTTTGTGGGATGACTATGGGATTATCTCGGGCATTTTGGTGCGTAAATCATTAGCACTCTTTCAATTATAATTAATTCATTGAAATCTGTTTGTTACATAGCCGTTCACCCACTACTTCCCACGCGCTGATATACACGAGCTACTCGCACCAGATCTCCTCCACCAGCTCATTAAGGGCACCTTCAAAGACCACCTTGTGACATGGGTGAACGATTACTTGGAGCACGTCCACACCCCCGCTGAAGCTGCCAAAATAGTTGCGGATATTGACCGACGGATCGCAGCTGTACCACCATTCCCAGGCCTTCGAAGATTTCCTGAGGGTAGAGGTTTCAAGCAATGGACGGGTGACGATTCGAAGGCACTGATGAAGGTAAGACATTGACTATTATTTCATTAATCATTTAACGATGCTTGCAGGTTTATTTGCCTGCAATATCGGGACACGTCCCTCCACAAATGGTTGAGGTGCTGCAATACTTTTTAGAGTTTTGTTACCTTGTACGTCGGTCTACTCTGAATGAAGATGACCTGCTTGCCATCGACAAGGCCGTGGAAAATTTTCATCATGCTCGCACGATCTTTCGAGAGGTCGGTGTCCGTCCAGATGGGTTCTCACTCCCACGTCAACATTCCATCGTGCATTATCGACATCTTATCCAGGAGTTTGGCGCTCCCAATGGCTTGTGCTCCTCAATCACTGAATCGGCTCATATCCGCGCTATCAAAAAGCCCTGGAGACGGTCCAGTCGATATCAAGCCCTCGGCCAAATGTTACTCATCAATCAACGCAATGACAAGCTGGCAGCTTCGCGAGTTGACTTTACTTCACGCGGAATGCTCAAAAATTCACTCTTCGTCAGCAACCTCTCACCATTGACTGCAATCCCCGACGACAGAGAGGATGGTGACGGTGGTGCTATTGAGGATCGAGAGATATGGGGTGAGGTTATATTAGCAAAAAAGCCAAGTGAGTTTACATTGTATGAACACATGATGAAACTCATATTCTCATTTAGTTACCTCAATTCCATTGGACATTCAGGGCCTCGCTCACCACTTCAGTCTTCCATCTCTTCCTGAACTCGTATCTCGCTTTCTCTACGAGCAAGCACATCCTGGCCTCGAAATCCCTCTTGTGGACGTACCAATTGATGAGTGCCCACTTCCCGATGGTAGAGTCCGTGTCTACCCATCCGCTATTGCAAGGTTTTATGCACCAAGCAATGTTTCCGGCATCGGAGGTATGTTCTGTGAGAGGATACGCGCTGTCTCTTCTTGGCGTAGTGGCCCACCACGTTATGACTGTATTTTCGTGGAACATGATCCTACTTTAGAAGGATTTAGAGGGTTGCATGTCGCACGGGTTCGCCTGTTCTTTGACATTACGAGAGAGAGGCGAAAATATTCTTGTGCCCTCGTGACATGGTTTTCTACCGTCGGTGATGAACCATGCGCAGAAACAGGGATGTGGATAGTCAAACCTGACTATGCTCGTGATGGGGAGCGCATCATGTCAGTCATTCACATCGACACCATCTTACGTGGTGCACATTTGATTGGACGAGCAGGACTGGATCGGGTACCTCGGCGGCTGCTTCACAGTGATAGTCTCGATGCATTTCAGGAGTTCTATGTAAACAAATACATTGACCATCACTCTCATGAAATAGCGTGCTAGTAATTTAAATAAATGACATATTTGGTATTGAGAAGACAGTGGCCTGAGCACATGTGAAGAACACAGAGAAATTTTTGCAGAGACCAAAGACATGTTATCAGAGACAAAGATGCTTGGAGACATTATTTCGGAGACAAAGATCTATTTCAGGAGACAAAGACCTCAAAGACGACCCTCCCCTTTTACTGATGTAACTGGGATACTTATTCATCGTTCAATAGTAAAAGATCTTTGCTGTCAGTATACGCGTTTCACGTGGGTCCCAGGTGATGGATCATTCAAACCGAGTTCCACAGACCAGACGTTTTATCCTCGTGCAACAGAGGCGCTGTTCCGGTGTACGCAAGTGAGTACTTGAGTGGTAGATATATATCAACCTGCGCCGATCAGTTCTTTCAGGTTTGTCAGCAATCCTGGAAATCGTTTATGTTTCGCCCGCCAGTAATACTTTTCATTGACATTGCACGCAGGTATCACGGGTTCGCAGGTCGTGGGCTGGGCTTTGGCCTCGACCTCGACCGCCTATCACAGTCATCCCAATTCCCGTTCTTTCCATCCCTAGTGGTGAAGGCGGATGGGGATGGAATGACGAGGTGCCAGGTGGTCGCTGTCGATTTCAAGTGGAGAGCGCTAAGTAGCAGGTGGTGGCTTTCACCTCAAACACTTCCGCTCCCATCTCGCCCTTGCTTGCGAAACGCACGCCTGCCTTAGAAACTCCGAGACGCGCGTCCTTGTTCAAGGAGAGAGGTCCTGT
Organism: Tricholoma furcatifolium; assembly: GCA_018854895.1. NCBI lineage: Eukaryota > Fungi > Basidiomycota > Agaricomycetes > Agaricales > Tricholomataceae > Tricholoma > Tricholoma furcatifolium. Next base: position 19,694 of record JABAJV010008713.1, on the reverse strand, counting down.
ACAATAGTCAGGGATTTCCAGGATGTGAGATGTCTGGGATATGAACTTGTCCAGGTCGACATCTGTTAATGACAGAGCATGTTCAGATATGAGGCGCGGTGCGATCCTGCGTGCACAAAAACGACGTTATATAGTTCACGTTTGTATACGTTTACATCTTTGATTCAAGCAGAAGTCAGGCAGGCACTGTGTTACGCCGAACTTGAATTTAGCTGGGGGTATGTTGGGGCAGGGACAAGAAGGATGGACGTGGGAGGTGGCTTTGGGATGGCGTAGTTATGTGTGCGGGATAGATGGCAACGTTGGCGAAGGAGGCACGGTGTCCAAGTCGAATTCAGGCGATGCGGTGGAAGAATATGAACAGGATAGGGCTGGATTTGGGAGGTGGATTTGGGAGAAGTACGTATTATGTTTGCGGGGTCCGAGGTACACCTGCTGGCAGACACACCACAATGTCATTCAAAGCCGACACGTCGTTTGATGTTGCCCGGGGGCGTTAGGGTTACGTATGGAATTGAACCGATCTTTCTTCATGTAGACAAGGATATGGCCGAAATCGCAGCTGCACGCCAAGTGTAGAATCCAGCAAAGATCTCCATTTGTTACTAGCACTTGAGGCGGGCTGTGCGAACCAGGAGGGCGAACGCTAAGCTTGCGACGTCACCGTACGATGCCAAGCGTGCCCACGCTGAATTCGGTTTCATTGATCTGAACTTTGGACCATCGATGAAGCTGACAGTGAAGGCAGCTGTCCAAATGATGACATGTCAGCCCTAGGCAACTCGGTCCAGACAATACGATGCTCTGCCATGTTCCAACACTGCACGACCCCTCTGATACTACTGCCTCAGTCCCAACCAACGTCCCCACCGATGCTCTTCATATAAAAATTCCATCCTGCCCTATCAAATTTATCGACTTGAGAACCGTCGTGAAAGCAAGCAACGGACATGGTTCCAGAAACATTCGAATTCGCTTGGTACCTCCACGCGCGCCAGTGGTTAGCGCAGAGCAAGAGAAAACGGCTGCGTCAGAGAGTGAGTGAGAATAACGATGGCGATACAGGAACAAGCCAAAGTACCTTTCGTTCAGCCGACTGCCGCGCGCGTCACGAAGCTCATGGAGAACTTAGAAGCCCTACTTTCCCTGGCTATGCATCTCCACATCCTGGCGGAATTAACTTGAGAGAATGTTTGAAAAACGACCTACCTCATTCGTGAGCATATTTGTGGGAGAATTGGTATCGAAAGGGTCGATGGGAGTAATCCCAATATTGAGGACGACGATGATTCTGGAGAGCCGTTAAGTTAGTGAATGTCCGGAGACCGTTTTGCGAAGTAATCGGCTTCGGCAAGAGACGATTGACAGGAATGGTGCAGTGCAGTTAAGGATCAGGTCGACGTGGTATCAATACGCCACGATTTGTGCGATGCTCATGCTCTGCACGTCCATCACTTGGGCGATGCCATTTCGACTTTCGATAGTTTCTGCCACGCATCTATACACGCAACTATGCTGGAAGCATGTCAACTCGGTTTTTCTAAATCACGTATCCTCGGTTGTCATCAACGCCTTGCCACGCGAGTCCTGCTCCCAGCTAATTCGCCACGGGCGTCACAACTTCACAGACTAAGATACACTTTGATCCCATCCACACCCACCAATTCTGTCCTCTGCTAACCGCTGTCCCACCTCGAGCTCTCAACGTGACTGGGCTCAAATCTCCACGGGAACGGCGTCCTTCCTTTCCCCTAACGGCGGTGGCATCGTCGTTCCCATCATTCCCCTCCAACATCGGAAGGAGTGGTGGAATCACGAGAGGCGAGCGACGAGGCGATGTGGGTGGGGTGGAGTTGAAGTTGTGGTCGCGGTGCAAGCAGAAGTCGGGAGGATGAGTCGGAAGGAGGGATGTATCCCGGTCTGTTGGTGCGTCGGTCTCAGCGCACCTGCATCGCATTGGGTGAGTCTGAGGGTGTGGAGTTGTTGGGTGGTGAGGCCTAGGAAGTAGAAGCGGACGCGAGAATGCCAAGGGAGGGGCCGTAAGGAGGGATGGGTGAAGGTATGTCAGTTGCAGCCCACGTCCTAATCAGATCCACAATCAACGGAATATAGAGACACCCTCGAGGGGCGTTCGGATCTAGGAGGCATCCGGGGGACAGTGCAGTTGTGGGGGAGCTTGTCCAGCCAAGGGGAGAAGGAGACGGATTCGTGTAAGTGTGCCACTGCACGCTCAATAACTCCTCTACTTCAAGTTCTTCAAGTTATTGAGGCACCATAACACCTGCATTAGCATAAGGATCGAAATGGGTCTTGGATGCCAATAGGCAGTAGTCGGAGTAAATGCAGTCAATGTCGATATCGAGCATGGGCTGGGCGGAAGTCTAGGGCCCTTTTATTTAATTCATACACGAGATTTTGAAGGCAGTGGGAGAGGTCGGAGCAACAAGCAACAGCGTGACGATGATCACAAACTGGTCACTTCGGCTCTTGACGCGTCTCTCGACCTCTCTCATCCACCTGACTGCTCTGCGGCATAGCCTAACGCGCAGACATGGGCATTGCCATAACGAGAACTATAGCTACCCCCCGGCCCATACGCATACACATATACTCAGGAGCGATATACCTCCCACACACTAATTCAGGATTTCATTGCCTGTATCTTCCCCAGCATGCGGTCATGGATTGACACGATGATCTGGAGCTCCTCGCAGCTGCACAAGTGTTGCTGATTCTTGACATGGTTGATAAGGGTTTTAGTGAGCTTGGTGCGATGTGGGATACGAATACGCTTGGGCTTGAGTACAAGCTGTCTTTATCATGCTCAAGATGATTTGCTAACTAACCATGTGTAGATAGGAAACGCGAAGCCCTGGTCCAAGCTTCGTATCACCTCTTTGAATCCTTCCTCACCCACGCAAAACCCCAACCCCATCAGCCCACTCAGCACTCAGTCGTCCCAAAGCACACCTCCAGTGCTCCAGCCCTTGAACAACTCTATTTCCACAAGTACACTGGTGCCAGGCGGCTCTAAAATGCGCTGGCCGCGAGAAGGTCAGTCCAGCATCGACTTGGACTTGGACCTTGGCTTTGACGTCGACGCGAACGCATGCACCAACTCGCGTACAACTCCAACTCCAACCCCACTTCACCGGAACAGCCAGACTCACCCTTCCACCTCTCCACTCTCGGCGCTCCTCATCCCCATCCCTGCCTTTGCCTCCTCATGTATCCTATTCCAAACCCCAGTCGCCCTTTCTCACAAACGCAAGAAACCCAAATCGAAGTAAGTCGAGCTCTTGAACCTCGGTCTCGTTATGAGGCTTGGGCGAGCCACCCCTTCTCGCCATCATCGATCGGGTGTTGGACTCCATCAACTGGGAGGGGAAGGTCACAAGTGCGTGCGTGCGTGCGTGCGGATAGCTTTGGGGTGTGCAGATTCGTGAGGGCGAGGACAGGGACGAGGGTGGGGATGGAAATACTGAGAAAGAGGAGGAGAACGACAGTATTGGTACTCGAACTCGACCTCGAACCCAAGCGTAAGACTAAGCACGCGAACGCGAACGTTCCTCCATATCCAATGACGGACAAAACGCAGACACAGACACAGACGATCACCGAGCATCGTAACGTTTCTCTGCCCCCTCCATCCGCCGCGTCTGGGCGTACGGGCGTGTAAGAGTCTAGGGATCGAGGTCGTTGGCGGGGTGGTAGCGTGAAGTGTGCGGGTGGAGGTGACAGCGACGTGACGGCTACGAGGATGAATCTGCTGGCTTACTCAGGCTCAGGCTCAGTCCACTATAGCTATTCAACGACACAGCTCAAACTGGTCTCCGTGAACGCTGAGTACTCTGATCTAACGAGGTTAGGTGGTTATTTGGTGGTGGCTGTTGACTTTTGAGCATCCCCAGGAGACCTACTCGATATTCAAGGCTCTTTTTTGGTTGTATTATATCGTGAAAGTTGAATCCCATTATTTGGGATAATGCTTTCGAATCTTATGCTGTGATACTGTGTCCATTTGCTGGTGGGTAACAACGTGAGGCGCGTCTTCTCCAGGATGCAGTATACCTCTCTTTTGGCTGAGCGCCGAATGCGCGACAAAGGGGATAACTTTAGGCGGGCCCAAGGGATCACATGGGAATGAAAATTGGAGGCAGATGGCACGTTCGACAGAAGTGAGTCCAGTTCAGTATCCTGAGGTAAGACGATTTCTATCGCACAATTCATGGTATTTATTCTTCGAGTGAACAGTGGTCGACAATGAATACAGAAAACTCCTTCAAACCCATGTATTTTCCTTTATCAACGCGCTCTTCATTCCAATGCTTGGCGAATGTAATCCTGTTTCTAGGAACTGTAAATAAGAGTGGACGCAGTGCACAAAACCTGTATTGAACGAACGTCAGGTCGGATCTTAATTGATCCTCCAAGGACTTACCTCTCCCGGGTATATGTTCGAGCAGTCAGCATTGACATTAGGGTTGTTCGCCAGGAGCGTGGTCAGCGTGGCGTTCGCGTCGGTCGCAATGGTATCGCAACCATCACCTGAGGCTACGACATATACACTCGTGCAGTCCGCTCCTTGGAATCCCAAGCAAAGAGTCTATAACGGAGGTCAGCCGTTTAGCCACAACCGCGACCTCATGTCGTGGATCTCACCTCCCCAACGATAAGATTGTCACAAGCAGCGTCGATCTCGGGATTATCTAGCCCAAGCTGGTATCTGTTTGAAAATGCGATGAGTTCTTAATTCCTTTTTGGCCGCAAAGCATGGAATGTCATCACTGACGTCGAAACATTTTGAGCAGCAGAGATTCCGTCGCAGGTATCGCCAGACGCGACTGTGTATATGCGGTCGCACGTTGCTCTAACCTGGAGCGGGGTCGCTCTAGCTATAATCGCACAGACACTGGTCAGCAAAACAGCATCGATAACCAGTACAAGGGTCGTACCCAAGTACCCGCCGGCAGCAACGATGGCAGAAACATAAAAGCCTGAGACGAACATGGCGGAAGTACTGCGGCACTTGGAAGGTGAGGAGTCGTTGGAATGGTTTTGGACAACGAGTTGCTTTGAGTGATTCTGGGCAGCTTTTATAGCTTTTCACCGTGACTGCGCCTCCGAAGAATATGGTGGGTTCCCATCCTGTGAGTACGTTAGTGCTGGGATGACTCTTTCTTTCAGGTACGCGTAAGACGTTCTTGGCTTTCTGGGAGCGCCATCATGGCGGGCGGGGCTAAAAATGTTATGGCCGTTGTTAGTGGAAGGACTGCATAAGCAGACATGTGTTGAAGAAAAGGAAAGCGCTAATCAGCACTAGCTAGTAAGGGATGATCTCATCCGCTCTCTTTTGACCTTGACGATATTTGGGTACTAGTTTTTCAAGATGTAAGATGAACAGGTTGGAATGTACTTACACCGAACAAAACCTATGTTCTTAGTGTAACGTAAACACGGTTCTTCAGCACCTATTTTCACATAATGAGTCAGCAATTGAAGTCGTTCAAAGCTTGATTCCATCTTTCCATTATCTTGGCACACTCATCCCACCATGTACATGTGTATGAGGGATAAATATCCCGCTAAACCCGACCGCGTCACCTTGTTGGATGATTGTGATTGTTGATGAGTATTTTTTCCGTCTATCGAGTATCGAGAATGGCAGTAATGAAACAAAACAAAACCAAACAAGACAAATCGATGGTCCAAGGACGAGAGACGCGTCGCGTGTTTAAATTTCAAATTTTAAATCCTGAGTCATCAGATCACATCACGCGTACGCGTCGCAGCTCACCATCACCAGATATCACCACCACGCATCTCAATGATCATCGGCACCTTATACCCTCCGAGTCGTTTTGCCCTCAGCGTGTTCTCCTTTATGCAAAGCTGATATTCTAGTGGAACGTATGTTCTGTTCTTTAGATTGCGAGAGCGGATGGTATCAATGAGGCTTCAACGGAGTGATTATAATTATCGCAGAAGGTGAGTAATTCAAGACCACCTCGCTCTTTTGTACCTTTTCTTGGCGCTTATCATTCATACTGTCACCGGAGCCATGAATTGAGGAAGGCAGGACCGTTGCTGCGTGTGCTGAGAGTGGCCCATTTGGTCCATCGGTATTTAGCTACGCTTTTCTTGAATTCGGATTATTTTTGAAGTACGTGAAGTGGTCTCACTGCACAACAAATTTTCTTGGACTTAAATCATTATAGCCATCGAGGGTGGCTATCAACTCTCAAGGAGGCCTGTCTCGACACGTCAACGGATTTGGAAACTCTGATGGTGGTCATCGCCTCATGCCAGTGCAAAGAGCGTACTTAAAGGGCCAAAATGGGTCGTTCAATCTATATCCCACTATGACTGACGAGAAGTCCACCCATAACGATGATGCTGGCTTCAAGACAATCTCCTCACCAACAATCGTCACGCAGAAATTTGGTATATGGAAAATTATGACGCTCGGTCGTTCATCTTTCTTACATGGTCCGGTCATCTGGGTGGATTGGGACAAGTATACTTCGGCACTTCCTCATGTCCGCTGCCTTCTTTGGGATGTTTACAGTCTGAACCCGCCTCTCATCCTTCTCTATCTTGTCTCAAGAATGTGGCAAGGTATTGAGCCAGGAATTAGCATGTATGCATCGTCACAGTTTTACATCGAGGTATGTGTTCACGCGTACTAGTTCCCTAAGAGGTTCTTGTAGTGATTTTATTCCACAGCTCGAGAAGTATCTTCGAGACGGGAAAGGAGATTCAAGTGTCGTTGTTTGGGCCATTGGAATCCATCTTTTATGTGTGATGTTGTCATGCCTCGCTTCAGTAGCACGGTATGAGCTTCTTTCTATGATCGATTTCATTCTTTCATCCCCTTATCATGTTTTGTCCATTTAGTAATCATTTTGTGCCGAGAATAACTGCCCAAGCTGATCTCTTCTTTCAAGAACAATTGATGAGAGGTTCGACATAAGTCCTTGACTTCACTCACAGACCATTCACAGAATTAAAACATTAGAGCAGCTTCGCTACGATTTCGACACGTGGATACGTGAGTCAAATATCTAGTAAATTATGTTATCTAATTATGTCAATGTTGGAAAGGCTCTGCGAGATATACTAGGTCCTATCAAGGTTTTCATTCTTTCACAAGCATCATCGAGGCGGCTGTAGAAACCATGAGCGCACTTAGCATTACCTTCTCCATTATATATCAGAACAAGGGTGGCCCGTTGTTTACTCTTCTGTGTCTACTTTATCCTCTTGCAGGACTGACAAAGTCCCAGTGGTCGCAAGGTCAGCTGGCTACAGTCTCATAGCATGCATCTATCAACTAACACTATATCCGTCACTAGCAATGATAATTGTTACAGAAAATACAGATTACCTTCGTCTTAAGGCCTTGGAAGCCATCGGCATTGATGGTTTTATATATAGACAGGAAATTCTTTCTCAGAACCTTGCAGATTATATTGTGGGAGGTTAGATTCATTTTGCCACCAACTAAAGGGTGACCCTTCTAACAAAGTTTTTTAGAATACAAGAAATCGCGCGAGCGCTTGGGAAAGCTCATTACTGGCACACCGGATGATGAGTTCCGAATTGAGAACACTGTCCTCTACCGGCTCGTCCGCTCCCTTTCCGCCGAAATACCCATGGTAAGGCTAGTTGGTCTGTTTATACTGGTCATCTATCGAAACTATTTACTAGCTTCACTTCACATTTTGTGCACTCCGGCACCCTTCGTCATACACCCTGTCGACCTTGGCAATTTTGCAAAAGCAATCCTACGCTCTGACATCAGGTTTGGAGAGCACATTCAGGACATTCTCAGGTATTCTCCACACTCTGGACAGCATCAAAGACCTCTATCATATAGAGCCCCTTCGGCTGGTTGATGGAAATATTGATTATCGGCCTTCTCCAGACAAAAGTGGGATGTCATTGGAGCTTAGGTGTGCCAATGACTACGTATGCCAACTGCACCTCCATCACTAATAGCCAAATTCTAGAAATGTTTCATTTTCTTATCCGGGTTCTCAAGCAACGGAGGATGCCATGAAGAAAGTATCTATCAAGATCAACCCAGGTCAGCTTGTTGTCGTGGTCGGCCAAAACGGGAGCGGAAAATCGACGTTGATCAAACTATTGACACGCACATACGACGTCACATCAGGAGAGATCACAGTTGACGGAGTCCCAGTTAAAGACTACAAGATTTCGAGCCTTCGCGATGCGACTACGCTACTCAATCAAGATCTCAATGTGTTTCCTCTCTCTCTGGCTGAGAATGTTGGCCTCGGAGATCCCACTCATGTCACAGAACACGGGAGGATTAATGAAGCGCTGAAGAAAGGAGGTGCTAGTGACATTGTAGCAGGTCTCAAAGACGGCCTTGCGACGAACCTTGAACCAATCAGGACCGCTACTTCTAGAAATATAAAGTTGCCTCGAGACCAGCCGTTGAAAGATCTGCTGGAAAATTTGGAATTGCCCGCAAAAGTTTCTGGTATGCATGGCTGTCTTCTAGTTGATTTCATCTTTTGACAACGTCAGCAGGAGGAGAATTGCAACGTATCGTCGCGTATGTTTCTTGTTCTTGTTGTTACTCACGGCGCTCAGACATCTCCCAGCTCACGAACATTTATGCGCCTTCAAAACAACAACGTCAAATTCATTGCGGTGGATGAACCCAGCTCCGCGCTTGATGCTCGAGGAGAGCTTCAACTTTTCAATAACCTCAGAGCTGAGCAAAAGGGAAGGACAATAATATTTGTCACGCATCGATTCGGGCATCTCACAAAATATGCTGACCTCATTATGTATAAGCGCTTCAATCTTGACTTCATCCGAAAGACTAAATACTTACAAGAAAGCTCGCAGATGCATGAAAAATGGAGAAGTTTTCGAATCTGGCTCCCATGAAGACTTGCTTGATCTCAATGGAGAATATGCTGAGCTTTACAATATTCAGGCGCAGGCTTACACTGCCCGCAAAGAGCATTCAGTTTGTAATTTCAATATTTATATGCCCATCTTATTGATTGGTTCACTGGCTTCATAGCAGATCGAGGTGGAGACGCGGCCAATTGTTGATAATACCACAATCGAGGATGCATAACTCAGTTGGAATTGGACAGATCCCCGCCCAACGTTTCATGAAATATCTTGAACACGTGCTTGTAGATTCGCTGTAGCAAACTAGGAAAATATATGTTGTTCGTTAGAACAGAACACTATTTATGCTAGCAAATATTCAGACGCACCTGAGGATCAGAGAATACTAGAAGACGCGCGGGGTCGAACGCTTGGTTGGGGAGCATTGATAGATTCATTATTGTTGCCCGGGACATTTGCATATTTTTCATGCGTGTGATGGAGCTCGAGGACTTAAGGGTCTACAAAGACGTGGTGTATGTACCGAGGCAATAGCCCCGCATCTAGGCGCACGATGAAGTTGTAATCTGACGTGGGGTGGATAAACATTGCCTGTGTAGATGGACGTAACCTGAGTTAGCCATGTAAGAAACGAAGAGAGGAGACAAGATGTACCCTTAACATCGACCGAGGCCCCCTCTACACCTCTCAGACAGTCCTACGTCGCACTCGCGAGCGCATTCAATTGGTGCACGACGATTACGGGGGTCGAGAGTTGTGGTGAGGCGTCATATGCCTGCGCTTGCACCGATGCCGGTGCTGGTGGAAGTCTATCCTCTGTCAACCAGCTCTGCTCCAACCCGAGCTCTCAACATGACTGCATGACTAACGTAAGTTCTGTCACTTCAATCGTGCTTTCCCTCAACTGACTGAGTTGTCTGAACTCTTCCTCACTGCGTTCTTTACCGTTGAGAAGGTTCAACATCTGAAGTTGCCCGTCAGTAAAACTTGGTTATTCTTTGCAACTGAAAGGCGTACCTGTATATCAAGTCCAGTGTGTAAAGTAGCTATACCAGTGCCAAGGTTGGCAAGAAGTGCGAATGGAGCAGGTGGCTTTGGTACCACAGTCTCAGTCGCAGGATCTGCACAGACATGAGATACAAGGGTGTCGGGGGAGGTCCAGGGAGAAAGGAGGTGGAGAGCAGCGTAGACCTGGGGATTAGGATGGTCTGTTTGTTCACAATCGATAATTTATGCATTTCAAACTCCATACAAATGCGAATTACTAGAACGCTCTGAGAGTCCCTACTTGATTGAAGTTCTTCAAGTTAGACATAACATCTGCAAAAGGATCGAAAGCGGTCTGGGATGCCTATAGAGCCTCTTATTAGTAGGAGCATACCTAGCCGATGTCGATATCAAACTTGGGTCTGGACGTGCGCGTGAGCATGAAGGGCCCAATATAATACATTCGCGAGAACCTCAAAGCAGTGGCACTGGAAGAAAGAGAAAGGCAGCTACTTGAAGTGGATCATGTGCCAAACAGAGTGATGTCACGCAGGTCAGTTTCTCTCTTGATGCGTCTGTCATGATAACATCGGACTCGAACAAGCTACGGACTATAGCTACCCCATACACACACGCATACACTCAGGAGTGATACAGCTTCCCACACACTCTGTATCTTCCCCAGCACGAGCTCGTGGATCAACACGATGATCCAGAGCTCTCAGCAGCTGCAGATTGTTGCTGACTTTTGACATGGTGGATAAGGGCTTTGGTGATAGGAACTGGGAAGTACGAGCTTGTTGCGATGTTGGCTTGAAATACGCATGTGTTTGAGTGTAAGCTGTTCTATTCTGCTAAACATGAACAGGCTAACTAAACATGTGTAGATAGGAAACGCAGTCGAAACCTCAACCTCATAAGCACACTCAGTCCTCCCAAAGCACACCTTGAATCACCTCTGCTACCATCTCCATCCCCTGCCCTCGCCTCCTCATCCCTCCTATGCCAACCACCAGACGCCCACCCTCGCAAACACAAGAAACTTAAATTGAAGCAACACGTCCCTAAAGTCGAGCCTTTGAACCTCGGTCTCGTTATGAGGCTTGGGAGAGCCGCTCCTGCTCGCCATCATCGATCGGGTGTTGGGGGCGGTCAACTGGGAGGGTAAATTGCAGGGCTGGATGCGTGCAGGTATCCTTCGAAGTTTACAGGTTCGTGAGAGTGGGGGCAGGGTGGGGTGGGGCGAGGGTGGGTATGGGAAGGGTGAGAAAGTGAGGGAGGCAGGGGACAACAGTGTTGGTACTCGGACACAGACTCGAACCCAAGCGTAAGAGTGCGAATGCGAATGCGAAGCTTCCTTCCTCCATCTCCAATGACAGACGAAAACGCAGACACAGACACAGACGATCACTCAACATCCCAACAGCTCTCTGGCTCTTCCATCCTCCACGTCTGGGCGCACGGGCATGTGAGAGTCTGGGGATCTATGTCATTGGCAGAGGCGAAGGCTACGATGAAGACGAAGCCCGGGCGGCGGGCTCGCTCAGGCTCATGCTCAGTCCAGTATAACCATCCAATGACGCAGCTCCGATTGGTCTCCGTGAATGCTGAACACTTTGATCTGACGCGGCCTAGGCAATTATTCGGTGGGGTCTGTTCCCTTCTGAGCATCCCCCAGGAGACCTATTCGATACTCAAGGCTCTTATTTCGCTGTATTATACCGTGACAGTTGACTCCCATTATTCGGAATAAGGCTCTCGAATCTTGCGCTGTGATATTGTGACCATTTTTTGGTGGGTAACAGGCTAGGGGCGTCTTCTCCAGGATGCAGTATACCTCTCTTTTGGCTGAATGCGCGATAGAGGGGGTAATTTTGTTCAGCAGAACCAAGGGATCGAAATTCATTGCCCATGGGAATGGAAATTGGAGGCAGATGGCACGTTCAACAGAAATGAGTCCAGTTCAGTATCTTCAGGTAAGACGATTTATATCGCACAATTAATGATATTTATTCTTTATTAAGTGAACAGTGGTCTACAACGAATACAAAATACTCCTTCAAGTCCATGTATATTTCTTCATCAACAGGCTCTTTACGTTAACGCTTGGCGAATGGAATCCTGAGGCTACTTCTAGGAACCGCAAACGTCGCAGTGCACAGAACCTGTATTGAACGGACGTCAGGTTGGATCTTAATCGATCCTTCAAGCGGCGACTGACCTCTCCCGGATATATATTCGAGCAGTCAGCATTGACATTAGGGTTGTTCGCCAGGAGCGTGGCCACCGTGGCGTTGGCGTTGGTCGCAATGGTATCGCAATCATCACCTGAGGCTACGACGTATACACTCGTGCAGTCCGCTCCTAGGAATCCCAAGCAGAGAGTCTATAATAGAGGTAAGTTTTTAGCCACAACCACGACCTCATGTCGTGGATCTCACCTCCCCAACAATAAGATTATCACAAGCAGCATGAATATTGGGATTGTCGAGCGCAAGCTGGTATCTGTTAATAAAAAAATGTGATGAGTTCTCAACTCCTTCTTGGTTTGAGAGCATGAAATGTCATCACTAACGTCGAAACTTTTTGAGCAGCGGAGATTCCGTCGCATGTATCGCCAGACGCAACCGTGTACGTGCGGTCGCATGTTTCCCTGACCTGGAGCGGGGTCGCCTTAGCTAGAGTCGCACAGACACTCCGTCAGTAAAACAGCATCGATAACCAGGTGACACGAGGGTCGTACCCAAGTACATGACAGCAGCAACAATAGCAGAGAGGTGGAAGCCTGAGACGAACATGGCGAAATTACTTCAGCACTTGGAAGGTGAGGAGAGTCGTTCAAATGGTTCTGGAAAATGAGCTGCTTTGAGTTATTCTGGAAAGCTTTTATAGCTTTTCACCGTGACCAATGCGCCTCCGAAGAAAATGTTGATTTAATCCATGCGCATGTGCCATGTCGCGGTGGTGGGTTCCCGTCCTGTGAGTACGTTAGTGCTGGGGTGAGGCTTTCTTTCAGGTACGCGCAAGACGTCCTTGGCTTTTGGCGGGGAGCATCATAATGGCGGGCGGTGCTACAACGTTTGGCCGTTGTTAGTGGAAGGACTGCATAAGAAAACATGAGTCCTTGAAGAAAATAGCCGTGATCAGTCAAGGAAAGCGCTAATCAGCACTAACTAGCTGGTAAGGGATGATCTCATTCGCTCTCTTTTGACCTTAACGTAGCAATTTGGATACTGGTTTTTCAAGGATATAAGATGAAAAGGTTGAAATGCACTCACATTGAACAAAGGATATGGTTGCTAAGTAGTGTAATATTGTTAACGCGCTTCTTCAGCACCTATCGAGTCAGAGAAAAGGTCGTTTAAAGCTTGTTTCCATATTTCGATTATCTTGGCACGTATCCATCCATCGATCCACCCCGGCCGCTTCCTCTTGTTGGATGATTCTGATTATTGCACGCCGAAACAAAACAATCGGGGTAGCACAAAAAACGCGTCGCTAGCTCACAAGTCTTCACATCACGCATCTCGATGATCACCGGCACCTTGTATCCCCCGAGGCATTTTGCCCTCAGAGCATCCTACTGTATGCAAGGCTGATATTCTACTGGAACGTATGTTCTGTTCTTTGATCGCAAAACATCACGGGCGTGGACCTCGGCCGGTTTCCTTCCTTCCTTCCTTCCTTCCTTCACGGGTACGCGTCGCTAGCGTCACACGGTCACATACTCACATCAGATACGCGACTTGTTCATGCACATGCTCGAGCGGAACCCGGCTTGTTCACACGTGGACCGCTGCCGGTTTGCTTCCTTCCTTCCTTCCTTCCTTCACGCATCTCGATGATCACCGCCCGGCACCTTGTATCCTCCAAGTCGTTTTACCTACTACTTTATGCAAAGCTCATATTCTACTGGAACATATACTCTGTTCTTTAGATCACGAGAGTAGGTTGGATCAATGAGGCTTCAATGAGTGAAGATAATTCTCGCAGAAGGTGTGTAATTCAAGACCGCCTCGCTCTTTTGTACCTTTTCTTCACACTTATCATTCATACTGTCATCGGACCATAAATTGAGGAATGGGAAGGCAGGATCGTTTGAGAGTGGCCCATTTAGCCCATCGATATTTAGCTACGCTTTTCTTGAATTCAGATTATTTTTGAAGGACGTTAAGTGGTCTCACTGCACAACAGATTTTCTTGGACTTATATCATTGTGGCCATTGAGGGAAGCACCGAGTGGATACCAACTTTCAAGGAGGCCTGTCTAGACACGTCAACAAGTTTGGAAAATCTGATCGTGGCCATTGCCTCATGCCAGGGGAAAGAGTGTACTTAAGGGCCAAAATATGTGTCGTTCAACTTATATCCCACTACTATGACCGACGAGAAGTCCACCCATAACGATGATGCTGGCTTCAAGACAATCTCGCCGGAAATCGTCACACAGAACTTCGGTATATGGAAAATTATGACGCTCAAGCGTTCGTCTTTCTTACATGGTCCGGTCACCTGGATGGATTGGGACAAGTATACTTCAGCACTTCCTCATGTCCGCCGCCTTCTTTGGGATGTTTACAGTCTGAACCCGCCTCTCATCCTTCTCTATCTTGTCTCAAGACTGTGGCAAGGTATTGAGCCAGGAATTAGCATGTATGCATCGTCACAATTTTACATCGAGGTATGTGTTCCTGCGTACCACTAAGAGGTTCTTGTAGTGATTTTATTCCGCAGCTCGAGAAGTATCTTCGAGACGGGAAAGGAGATTCAAGTGTCGTCGTTTGGGCCATTGGGATACATCTATTGTGTGTGATGTTGTCATGCCTCTCTTCAGTAGCACGGTATGAGCTTCTTTCTATGATTGATTTTCATTCTTTCATTCCCTTATCATGTTTTGTTCATTTAGCAATCATTTTGTACCGAGAATTACCGCCCAAGCTAATCTTTTCTTTGAAGACCAATTGATGAAAGGTTCGACATAAGTCCTTGACTTCACTCAGCGGTCATTTACAAACTTAAAACATTAGAGCAGCTTCACTACGATTACGAGACGTTCATGCGTGGGTCATTTTCAGTAATTTGTGTTATCTGATCATCTCAATGTTCTGACTCAAGGCTCCTCCAAATATACTAGGTCCTTCCACGGTTTTTATTCTTTCACGAACATCATCAAGGCAGTTGTAGAAATTATGAGGGCGCTCAGCATTACTATCTCCATTATATATCAGAATGAGGGTGGCCCATTGTTCACTCTTCTGTGTCTAATTTATCCTCTTGCAGGACTGACAAAGTCCCAATGGTCACAAGGTCGGCTGGTTACGCATCTGATAGCAGGCATCTATGAACTAACACTACATCCGTCCCCAGCAATGATAATTGTTGCAGAAAATACAGACTATCTTCGTCTTAAGGCCTTGGAAACCATCGGTTATATGTATAGAGAGGAGATTAATACTCAAAACCTTGCGGATTATATCGTGGGAGGTTAGGCTCATTTTGCCATCAACTAAAGGCTGACCCATCTACGTGTCACACAATCTTTATCTCATCTTATCACACTCCTTATCATTTCCTTCCCATCATTCCTGCGCCACAACTCCCAGGGTATTCAGTATATAAAGCTAGCTATCATGTTCTAGGTAGCCGGTTTTGCAACAAGAGTACTTACCCCACTTCTTACCGCAAGACTCAGACCTTACATCTTATCTCGTGTGTCGTGACACTAGCCGACGGTTAGCAAACGTCACACCATCTAACAAGTACCTTTAGAATACAAGAAGTCGCGCGAGCGCTTAGGAAAGCTCATTACTGGTACACTTGACGATGAATTTGAAATTGAGAACACTGTCGTCTACCGGCTCGTCCGCTCCCTTTCCACTGAAATACCCATGGTAAGGCTAGGTCGTCTATTAATACCAGTCATATATCGAAACTATTTACTAGCTTCACTTCACATTTTGTGCACTGCGGAACCCTTCCTCATACACACTGTCGACCTTGGCAATTTTACGACAGCAATCCCAGGCTTTAACGTCAGGTTCGGAGGTCACATTCAGGACATTCTCAGGTATTCTCCGCACTCTGGAAGACGTCAACGACCTCTACCGTATAGAGCCCCTTCGTGTGGTCGATGGAAATGTTGATTATCGGCCTTCTCCAGACAAAAGGGGGATGTCATTGGAGCTTAGGTGTGTCAATGACTATGTATGCCAACTGCACCGCCATCCCTAATGGCCAAATTCTAGAAATGTCTCATTCTCTTATCCGTATTCTCCAGCAATGGAAAATGCCTTGAAGGATGTATCTATCAAAATCCACCCAGGTCAGCTTGTTGTCGTGGTTGGCCAAAATGGGAGCGGAAAATCAACGTTAATTAAACTCTTGACTCGCACATACGACGTCACATCAGGAGAGATCATAGTTGATGGAGTCCCAATTAAAGACTACAGAATTTCGAGCCTCCGCGGCGCGACTACACTACTCAATCAAGATCTCCGTGTGTATCCTCTGTCTTTGGCAGAGAATGTTGGCCTCGGAGATCCCACTCATGTTGCAGATCACAAGAGGATTGATGAAGCGCTGAAGAAAGGAGGTGCTAGTGAAATTGTCGCGGGTCTCAAAGACGGCCTTGCGACGAACCTCGAACCAATCAGGACCGCTACTTCTAGAAATATTAAGCTGCCTCGAGACCAGGCGTTGCAAGATGTGCTGGAAACTCTTGATTTTCCCGCGAAAGTTTCTGGTACGTATGGCCGTTTTACAATCAAATTCATGTTTTTCACGAAGTCGGCAGGAGGACAATTGCAACGTATCGTCGCGTATGTTTCTTGTTCTTGTCGTTACTCATGCTGCTCAGACATCTCCGCATAGCTCACGAACATTCATGCGCCTTCAAAACAACAACATCAAATTCATAGCGGTGGATGAACCCAGCTCAGCGCTTGATGCTCGAGGAGAGCTTCAACTTTTCAATAACCTCAGAGCTGAGCAAAATGGCAGGACCACGATATTTGTCACGCACCGATTCGGGCATCTCACAAAATACGCTGATCTCATTATGTACAAGCCCTTGAACTCAGCTGAAATACTGCATACTCACTGGTAAACTCGCAGATGCATGAAAAATGGAGAAGTTTGCGAATCTGGCTCCCATAAAGAATTGCTTGCTCTAAATGGAGAATACGCTGAGCTTTACAACATTCAGGCACAGGCTTACGCCGCCAACAAAGAACATTCAGTTTGTAATTTCATTATTTGTATGTCCATCTTATTGATCCACTGGCTTCATGGCAGACTGGGGTGGAGACGCTGCCAATCGAGGATTTATAGTCGAGTTGGAATTTGTGCCGCCTAATAATGGATTGTGTGTTTGTAAATTGACTCTAGCAAACCAGGCGAATAAACGGTTGTTTCTTAGGACTTACTAACAAAGATTCAGACATACATGGAGATCAGAGAATAGAAGACGCGCGGGGTCGAAGCTTGGTCAGGGAGTACCAACACACTCTTCATCATCACTTGGCGTAGTACTTCTCACGCGCATGGCGGATTCGAAGATTTCAGGTCTACAGAGACGTTGTGCATGTACTGAGCCTGCAAAACCTCTGGTCTTGGCGCACGATGAAGTCGTAATCCGATGTGGGTGGATGAACATCACCTGTGGAGATGGACAGAACTCAGTTAGTGATACAGAAACCGACAAACGAAGCGAGGAGACAAGATGTACCTTTACGTCTACCGAGCCCCGTTCTTCACCTCGCGCTCGCAAGCGCACCCACTCGGAGCGCGACGACTATGTCTGGGCCCATAGGCTTGCGCGCTTGCACCGGAGTACTAGAAGGAGTGGTGAAGGAGCTTGGTGAAGGAGAGGTCCATGAGGAGGAGAGCATCGATGCACGTGGAGAGATCGTGGTGGTCAGTTAGGAGGACGATCCTGAAGGAGGGGTCCGTTATGGACATGTTGTTGAGAGTGGAGAAGGTGTCGTGTTTTTGCTGTGAGACGAGTGAGTTAGGATATGTTGGGTGGATATTAAGAGGAACCTACCAGCTAGAGAGAACTAATGGGAACGATTTACGGTAGATGAAGATTCGACGGTGATTCAAACGGTTGGGTTGGGTTGCCAGTATACCCACTCTCTCAACACCTTTCTAAACAAGCCCAAATCAGGATGTTATAGAGTGAGCCTGTAGAGGGCTAGTGGTGACTTCGGTGAAGGAGTCGGCGGTCGGAGGCGATCATGGGGGACATTGAGGTGGAGGAGGACTCTGGCATGAACATATTCCAAGCACAAACGATGCGTCGGGTCATCGTAACGGATTAATCTTATCTTATCTCTGATTGAGAGATAACAATTTCGCTTGATGTCATTTGTTCATCACCTTTACTCTTCTGCTGCAACACGGTTGTCTGGTAACGTTTTGTTAGCTTGCTTCCCGGAATAAATGGCTAAAAAAACATATATTTTCTAGATCAGTTATGTTTCCAGCCTCAATACAGCGGGAAATCATCGATGCATGTCGTTTGCGCAGGGGAGATGGAAAAGACATTCATCACTTTATTTTAGTTGGCGATTGCACACACCCTTCATATTTTATCAAGTATCGAGAAGAGGCCCTTCTCGGAGAATTTTTCAATCACAATACCTTAATGATCTGGCGAGGAACGACCCCGACGCACCACGGATACCGGAGGCTGTTGACTACTCTGACATTGATGCGGATGGTAGACCTGTTGTCGAAACCTACTCTCCACATCGCCCAGTCTTCATTCGCTCTGCTTCGTTTACTGATGCCATCGACGATTCTAATATTGTCATTATAGAAGCACCTTGGGACTCGAATGTGGAAAGAATTTGGCCAAATCGGCCCACTAATCAAGCAGAGCCAAATTAGCGGATTCCATTTCTATGCTGTACAATCTGGTTCGTTTCCCTGTCGTGAGTCGTATGTAGGTTCAAATAAGTACGTGTTCGTGGCGCATTATACATCACATAAACTGACCAGGCGCAAGGGATTCATCATGGGTCTTCTCTGTTGAAATGGTGTTCGCACTCCGATGATCTAATCGGCGATGAGATAAGATCAACAAAGATCGTTTGGCCTCGGTGAGCTCGAGAGGCAAACGGATGAGTGTCTACTACAATGTATAGTACTTATATACCTGTAAGGAATAGTAGATCATCAAAGAAGATATAAATAGCTAGTATGAATGTCCAGGGATCAGATCACGAGGGTAAATAAAAAATCGCGCGGACTCAAAGGTATTGTGAACGTTCGTACTGATCCGTTATTCCAACATTCTCATACATCGGGGAAGCAATCTTCTGAGGTGTTTGATGAACCTCATGGTCTCCGCGAACCCGCATTATCCCTGACCCTCCTGTTCCCTCACTCGCACCATCGTGGACACCACCAATCCCCCCAGGCGCCACATACAGTCACATGACGAGCGGCGTATATAAATTAACAAACAACGGCTGTCGTGTTACAGTGCTTTGCATCAGACTTTGCAGGACTTGCGAACGAAAAATTGATCACGTGTTGGGGCAAAGGGACAGATCCGTTCACACTGCACAGCACGCCTCAGCGCTCGCTGCCCTCATTTGCAATAGTATTCTTCTGTACAAGGACAAACAGACTATGTGGATTCTGCCATGCGGACCACACAGATCAGCCTCCAGGCGACGTGTTGATTTTTTCTACCAGGTTTCTTCTTTTTCATTTGCTCTGTCACCATCCTCTTCAACTACTTTCCACCATGCGAGAAATTTATGTTCAATCTGGTGTTTACGCTGCCTTCGCATCGCGTC
>JABAJV010008712.1:3905-24616 GCA_018854895.1 Tricholoma furcatifolium | reverse complement strand
TTGCCCAAGCCGATGTCGAGATATCAAAGTTTGTCTCATTGACCGGTGGTGTCTCATTGACCGGTGAAAGACTGTATAGCTCGCCTCTTAGCCCGCACGTTGGCTTGTCGGCGTTAAATAGAGAACATCCATCCATCCATCCATCCAAGTGTGGGCCCCAGGCTTTGATCGTAGGACTCGGTTTAGTTAGATTCGTCCATGGGCGCTCAACAACTTCACGTTACATAAGTGGCGCCGACACGGAAACGTCCGAAATGGGTACCCTCAACGTTATGGAGGCTCTACAACACCAACACTATCCTTTATTCCTCAATTTCTCAAAGCATACACGGATTTTCGAGGCTTGCTCCTTCGCATATAGTGCCACGCACTTTCTACCGTTTGCTAGCTCTTGGACGCGGAA
Organism: Tricholoma furcatifolium; assembly: GCA_018854895.1. Taxonomy (NCBI): domain Eukaryota; kingdom Fungi; phylum Basidiomycota; class Agaricomycetes; order Agaricales; family Tricholomataceae; genus Tricholoma; species Tricholoma furcatifolium. Next base: position 24,213 of record JABAJV010008712.1, on the reverse strand, counting down.
AAAATTTTCACTAGGTCTTCCTTCAACTTCTAATGATAACAATCAAGGTGACTCGGGGCCCTATGAAGTGAATGAGGCATGTAGGCTGTGACCATACTTAAGCTTGGGCAGCACAAGCGCTATGCACACAAATTATCTTTCCTCCATTCTTCGGTTGAGATGTCGACACCTGCTACCGGGTCAGAGATACTCGAGCAGCTGGGGACTGATATTTTGCGGACCTTTGTTGCGAATATTGTGCATACAATTACTCTGAGTAAGTTTAATCTCCCTGCAAGTATTCAGTCAGATAATCTGAGTTTTTGGTAGCGATTTATGCGGTTTTCGTAGCCAAAGCGGTTAGGGTACTATGGCAGTTCCGTCGTGACTCCCCGACTACAACTGTTCCATCTGGCTGACTATTATATCCAGCAAGCGGACAGCTCGCACAACGATGGGTAAATTCAACATAACCATCATTGTTGTTTTGTTTCTTTCTGCGCTCGTGCTTTGGATCCTGGACGTGACCAACTTCATCGTCAAAATCAAATTGACCCTTCTGGGCTCGTCAAATTCTTCTATCGCCGACAAATATGCAAGGGCGAAGAAAGTTGTGTTCGTTCGTCAGGCCGCAATAGATGTGATTTACTCCTATATGGTATGAAATATCCAGCCATTCAGGAGCTCATATCATCTGATGATATTTCAAGTGCAATCTCGGAGACTTTATCGTAATTTGGCGTGCTTGTATCTTCTGGCGTTCCAACACGCACCGCTGGGTCCTAATCATCCCATGTACAGGACTTGCGCTATCATTCGGTAAACTTGTGATTCTACTGTCAAGTCTTGACCATTTTCTGATAATCCGACAGCATCATCTCTCACGTTGACCTATTGCGGCGTCCGACTTGGTTCTCAGATTGTTGACGGGTCATTTCAAACGCCCTTACTTTGTAAAAATGTCCAAACGGTGTCGTACAGCTTGACTTTTGCTACAACTGCTTTTGCAACTTTTCTCATTTCGGTAAAAACTTGGTGAACCAGATCAACTTCTCTTTCAAGGTCTTCATGCTGACTTTCTTATGAAGGGAATATAGGCGCATGATTAGACCTCTGTTGTTTACGGACGGGTATTCAAACCAGGTGGATAAGATAATGATACTTCTTGTTGAATCTGGAATATTTTATATGATTTTCTTCGTGAGCCGACCGTCTCGGACTTCCTGATGATGAGATATACTTATAAACGTTTCAGCTAATACCAGTAATTGGCAACATACCTGGCGTCGAAACTAAACGAGCCTCCAGCTTTGCCTTTTTAGTCTATTCCTATTCAACTAGCGTTATCGTGGTAAGAACTACACTGCAAGTTGTGTATATGGTCTACTGATGTTCTTCCTAGGGTCTTTACCCCACCATAATCGTTGTCTTGGCTCACTCCCAGCATGCGGTGTTGAAAACCGAAGCTGATACTCAACTGCCAACAATAACATGGCGTGTGGCTGAATTACCAACAGAAACACAATTACTACAGAGTCGCATAGATCTTGTCAAGGAAGGGACTCGGAGAGATGACATTGAGATTGACCTGACTGCTCTAGGCGAAGAAGGTACTCCTGAGCCTCTCCACAAGATCAGCCATCCACCTGCTGCTACCCCACAAGAGATGCTTGAGACGCAAACATTAGAACGACAACCATTATAACTATGTATAATTTAGCCAGCTGTAGACTGATGCAACATTGTATTACTATAAACTAATAACGACGGCATAATCCACCATCCTTTCCACACACTTTTATGGGCATTATATGCCATGTAATATCAAGATAACGAGTCTCAGTTTCCAGGTCCAAAGTCTGGCGTTCCACCCAACGTGCCGAAGATATCTCCGACGTAGTTGGTCGGCGTTACGCCATGCGAAAAGGTGGCGTCCCATCCATCAACGATCCCCTCAACGACCTTGACACCGGCGAGGTAAAGATTGATTAACGAAGGTACAAACCCCCCCGAATTGCCAAACTTGTTATCTTCCGCAGTCTGTCCAGGATACTGTCGATCGAAATTCGAGGCGGTACGCATGACAATGATGCGGGAAAAGTCAACAAGATCGTCTTTGGCACCACGCAAAAGGGCCTCTAGAATCGCGTTATCCTCCTGCTGCGTGCTGCAGTAGACCCCCGTGTCATTCGTGAACAACGTTGTCGTGTTCTCAAATGCCTCGCCAAGCAGCTGGCCAGTCCAGAATGTATCAGAGGTTGCGGTGTCACACTCGACCACTGATGGCGAGGACGCGCCTGCCGCATAAGCTGGAGAAGCAGCGTAATTCGCACGATATGCCTGCGCTGTAGCAGTGTCGTTTAACGATGCCGTTTGTGCGAAGCCGACAGCAAGTTTGCGTAGAGCGTCATTCAGTTCAAACACCTCCGTGCCATAGATGGTTGTTGGGTATTCGCCTGGTGCAGTTGCTCCCTGAGGGACGTAGCCCGTGGGCCAGTTGGTTGGAATCTCGCGGGCATCGAACTCGTATTGAAGTGTGACTTGCACGGCGTATCGAGCAAAAGTCACAGAGGCGATTGTCGCAACTTTAGGGTTGATTCCTGCTACACCTCCTATAAGGAAGTAGGTGTTTCGTAGGTCGAAAGCCGACGAGCGGACCAGCGATGAGATGGAAATTGCGGCGTTGATCTCCCCCTCTCCTGCAGTGACTTGGCAAATTGAACCATCTGAAGTGCAATGTGCACTGGGGTAGACAGGTGATAAGCCTGGGACGGTAATATTTTGCGCGAGAACGTTGAATTCAGGTATGTTATACCACATGTCGCCCTCTAGATCAAACTACAACCATAAGATGGGCCAAGAAATAAACCAAGTTCACCTTACAAGTGAGATTATAAAAACTTTGGGTGTAATCTGAGAATCTCTCTCGTTAGGCTGAGTTTTCGGGGCTACAGAGGCTGATGCCAGTGCCGCAGCAGTCAAGCACGCGAAGAGAGTTGACCTCCACATCCTGTATACGCGTTTGAATAACGTAAAGAAGTTGTAAAGGCTTACACTCACCTGAAATGGGGCGTGTAGGAGTTGTCCTTCGTTAGTCTGTATCCATGGCCATTTTATGAAAATTACAAGTAGAATGAATCCATGATGATCAATCTCGTTGCGACAGCCGGGTCAGGTACTGAGCTCTCCTGGTACCTCTCCTCGTAATGTAGCATTATATAGTTTTGGGGTTAGACGCCTTGATGGACGTGGAGCGGATAGCGAAAATTGACAATGATCAGTACGGTGTCATATGTCACTGGAAGACATTCAATAATATCGGCGAATTTTTCAGCACTTCAAATCCAAGATCCGATATGCATATGCAGAGTATGGAGGCTTCCCTGCCAAGTTCATAGCTGAACCATGCAACGTTTAACATTGCTGCAATAGTCCGGAGCACAATAGTGAGTCAAGGTTGCCGATTAATTCAACTTGAGTCACCTTTAATCCTGACAACTTGAAGTTTTGGCTCAGACACCAATAAACAACTAGAAAGGATAATGCATATAATGAGGCAGGCGTGGTGGAGGATTCGATTGAAGTGATATCAGTCGTCACGGGAAAGCCCTTGATCAATATGATGGTGATGATCAAGTTCTCCACGCATCTCAACCACAACCTTCGGCAGTTTTTCCTCTCAAACCAAGCGACTCACTCCAATTCACATCTCGTCCTTGCATATACGGATGATCCGCCCTGGTATGCGGAAAGCTATGGGAGGATGTGTGTAAACTCGTGGACAAAAAAATCACAATGACGCAAGTGATATGCAAATTGTCCGCGCGCCAGGCTGTGAATTTAAGCGCACGCAAGGCCACGCTCTCACCACGCGTTCGATAACAACTATCTGATCAATATCGCGAAAGGAGTCGCGAGCCAAGAAAAAAACATACTATGGGACCACCTCTTGTGTGGCGGATTCGCGTTCGTGGTATGTGCTAACCTGCTTATCATTGCTAGATAATAATCAATGAAGTCTAATCGTAGGTTAATCGCCAATTTTCACCCCACCACACCCGTGCACTGGCCAGCCTACATTGCCGATTTTGTTCTCTTTGTGACGAAAGGCAGTGGTCGATACCAACTCCCCTGCCTTCTTTGTGCTTTCCGTGGCCAACACGTGGACGCTTGGGCCTTTTCCGGTATAATCACATCGCGGGGCGCGGTATATATGTAGGCGCCTGGCCACAGCCATTACAAATATAAGACTCGCGGGCCCGCTGAACACAGTCGGAAAGAGAGGACCATCACATAACTACCTTAACCCACCACTACCACCTGTTAAACGATGCGAATCTATATCTCTGGCAATCGAGCCTGGAATTCTACGTTCTTCTCCGAGGACGGCGACGCGCTCTATCAAGCTTCGTCGCCGAAGAAGATGTTTGGACGCACGACGACGATTCATCGCGTAGATTGTCGGAGCGACAAGTATGTTGCGCAATTTACGTGGAAGACGTTCCAGTCTGCGAAATTGCGCTTCCGGGACAAAGAGGTCCGGACGAGGTCGTTTTTCAGAAAGAAGGGGTGGAGCTTGTACGGTCGGTATGTATTGACTTGACTTTTGTGAATGGCATCGCTCATAGATTTCGCGGTTTATTGTTCTCCAGTGATCGGGTGTTTGAAGTCAATGGTTGCCAATTCAGATGGATGCTTGGATCAGGGATTCCAGAAGTGCGCTATGACCTTTGCTTTGACCCGTGCCACATACCTAACAACGTCACCATCTAGTTACGACTGAGTAAAGATCCCAAAGTTCTCGTGGCTCGTTACTACCCCAAAGGACGGCAGGAGTTTTTCACTGCAAAAACTAGCGAACCGTATCTGGAGATTATGTCTGGATGGAAAGGCATTCAAGACGAGATTGTCATGTCCTTCATCTATATCGAGAAACTGGTCGAGGACGACTAGAGCAATCCTTTGGCATCTTCACACCCATCAGTTACCCACTATTGTAAGATAACATCACCGTCACGAATCACGAAGTTACGACAAACTTGTAGTGTATTATTTACCAAGTACTGTACAGCAACGGTTCCATAGATATCAATATGCAGAGAACAGTCTATTCTTGAGTTTAGAATGCAGCAATTGAAAGATGCAGAGCAAGTGTAGTTGGGCACGTCTCAGCACAAGCGTTCGCGAGAAACGTGGATAAGATGGCATCAATGTGCAGAGCAATGCAGAGGGACCCAAAAGATGTGATTGACAATAAAATTAATGTCTAGGTCTTGAAAATGCGAAGCAGTCGAGATTCTGTAATAATTCTCGTGCGACAGAGTGGGCACTCTCTTGAGCTTGCCATGATCAGATCCGAGCATCCCCTACACATGGCGAGGTGACTGGAGAAAACCGTGAATGAATTAATTAGCGACTGTCTTTTCATCACTGGAGGCAACACCAAACACGTACCCGCAATCGACGATGGCAATGTTCGCTTCTTCATCCTGACAAATCACGCATAGCCCTGTGCGCTCCAGGTCTGCAGCAGTTCCACGAGTCTTTGGAGGCGTCTTTGGAGGCGGTGGAGGAGGTATCGATGTCGAGGGTGCGTCTGGGATTGGTGTTGACTGCCTCATTTCCGGAGCTGGAGTAGAACCTCTTTCACCCGCAGCTGCTTCGCTCGTTGCCGCGCCATCCTCATTCGCAGCGGCCCACACGGCATTCGCAGCCTTCGTTTTGCGTGTTCCTTCCCTCTCCGCCTCTCTCTCCCTCTCCTGTTCCCGCTCCGTCTCCTCACGTTCTTGTTGTTTCTCCCTCTCATGCAGCTCATCCGCCACAAGAGCTTTCACCTTCGCCACCAGCTCGCTCTTCTCCAGTATCATCCTCGCGTTGACGTGGTTTGTGAAGAGTATGGATTTGAGCGCGTTGACTGAGAGCGCCCTGATAGCGTCCTCCGGCATGTTCAGCAATTCATCCAAAGTTGGTGGCGGGAGGACAGGGGGCGGGGCAGCGGATGCAGCGCGTTGACGGGGTGGTGGAGTATGTTCCGTAGGGCGATTAAGGTTTTCAGAAGAACGCGACGTGGCGGGGCGTTGCTGCCGTGGATATCCATGAAAACGCGACGATTGTGGTTGAGGAGACGGAGTGGATGGTTGGGTTGGTGGCGGCCCTGGTGACGCCGAATAACGGAATGAGGGGTTCGGGGGTGGTGGACCGCCTGGAGATGTGTATCGTTGGTGTGGTGGAGGATCTGGAGCTAGGTCTGGTCGTGGAAAGTTTGTCCGGGAATTGCTTGCAGGTGGCCGTGGCGTAGGTGTTGTGTTTGAACTCTGTCCAGAACCCCCGAAGAAGCGAGATCGAGGCTGCGTTGACCTATCTGGCACAGAGTATCTTCTGTAATAGTTCTAAACCAGTGTTAACCGTATCCTCTTTAACAGGACTAAAGATTAAGATCGACAAACCTCGTTGACTTGTGAGAGACATCCATTTGGTCTCTGTTATACGATGTGAGTCGCTCTGTGCTCATCTTTTACAACTAAAGACATACCCTTGCCCTAATAATCGCATCAATCAGGTCATCCTTTTCAACGATGCCTCCGACCTGTAGATTATACGCATCCATATATTTCCTTAGCTTGGACAAGGGGGTTTGCTTCAGCATGCTTCTTCCTGCCGCAGTAACTGCCGTCCCGTTGAACACGTCATTACTGAGTATGAAAGACGATGCAGCTTACTGTTAAGAAAGTCGATACAAAAGCCGCAGACGTGCATAGCGTCATACCCAGCCTCCTGACCCACACGCCGCATCATGGCCTGATAGTCTGTACAATTGTGACAGTACCAGTAACCTGCACGTCCCAAGCACGATCGGCATCCATTACAGGCTGCAGAGATGAGCGAAGACCTACCACAGTGGTTACACTTGCGCGATCTATTAAGAAACATGTTGAATTCCTTGCTGCATTTCCTGCATGCATCACCTGCGCTCGTTGGTGGCGGCGGCGAGCTCAATAAGGGAAGACCCCGCACCTGCGCCATGGTGGAAGTGGAATGAGTTAAGTGGGGAAAGTGTATTAGAATCTACCGTGGCGAACGATAGAAGACCAGAGAAAGTCCCAGAAGGTTAGCTGACGTTGTGGTAATGAGATGCGGGTAAGCCTGGGATGATCAATCAAGGGGCCGGTGGCTGTGCCGAACACGAGGTATGCCGGCCACATGCGTGTGCTGGGGACAATTGGCTCAGGAAACAAATAAAATGACAAAAAAAATAGATGGAAAATCACTGGAATTGCATTCGTCGTTGTAACATGATCTAAGGTACAGAAGGCTAAAAATCCTCCGAGTTCGTCCGTTCTATTTCAGCAAAGCTGGGATGTTGAGGACCCTCTTTAACAGAAGAAGTTAGTAGACCTTCAGATATCAAATAGTAACAGAGATATAGGACCTCAGCAATTGGCTCCTGTCTTGACCAAGCGTAACCTGAACAAAAATCAGGAGACGGGGGCAGAATACTAAGAGGGCATATGCTTACCCATAGAAGCCAAGTTATCCAGCGTCCAAACGTCTGAACCGGCCGATCCCCCCAGCAGAATCCTTGATCTGCCAAGACTTCCCCTGCGTCTGGTATTGAGAACAGTTCCAGGCCCCTTCGTCTCCGACGGAGCTCGCGGAAAGTCGAAGGGTTGCATGATACGCAGAACATATCAGAGGTGAGGAAGGACAAAACGAGAACGTACTCTTCTACTGGACGAGTTTGAAATGGTTTCATAAGTGGTTTTTCTTGAGTATACTTATGCCGCAAAGGTATCACCATTCATAGAAGCGAAGTACGGAGTACACTCTGAACAGATGTAAGGCCAAAAAACACTCTTTGAGTAGGAGAATCTCCTGGTTTAGAACTTGAAATCGGGCAGCTGATTGAGTCCCACATGAATGGGCCGAGGCGACAAAGAAATGCAGGAATGTCCTTTCCAAATTGTCGTAGACTCCATAGACTTAGCTTGAGGACGTCAATCTGCCTGAGGTTATGGCTAGTGCTTGGTTAAGATTCCAAATAAGTGCTCGCATCGACAAAGGTTGTGTGGCCTTGACACTGGACAGACATCGTCCGATGATCGTCAAAGCTGCTGCGATGTGCATTACGCAATGCCATATACAGGTGTATGTAGACAGAGGCTCAAGTCATTGCATGTTGGTCAGCTGACGATCCATGCAGCAGCCTATTTCACTCCAATTAACGTTGCAGCGTATGTTTTGTGATGGACTTACTATTTGGGTACACACTTAACACACTAAACCTCTTCCGGCGGAGGCTCAAATTACTTTCAGCGAGGGAAAGCCATTGGTATTCGACGCTGCACATTCCCTCTTTCAATGGTCGCTCTGAAGATGAACCACTCGTGTTGCGTACCTTGCGCGTAAAGAACACGAGGTGAAAGCATTCTACCATTCGGGGGAAATATGTCACTGTGTTTGCAAATTGAAGGGGTAGATAGATAAGGGCATCGCGCAGCGAGGTTTGAGATCTTCAACTTTTTCTCAACAACCACCATGTATGCAGGTTCGACGCTGCACTTGTTGTCGTTTCAACTCGCCTGCCAATGTGTCATGTCCAAGAATTTGTAACATTGTCTGTACAACGGGTATATGTTACGGCCGAGAGCTCTGTATAATTTGTTAGGTCCGACAATGGGCATGAAGGCTCGATTAGCGAAGAGAACAGACAACGTTGACCATGGAGGCAGAAGGATAGTGCACTTGGGGTCTTTGGTGATCGATCATCTTCCGGTGCTCGGGGTCCGGCGTGCGAAAACTTGGCCTCGACACCGTGACCAGAGAGTCATTGTCAACTTGGTTATTTTACAGCAATCGCCGCATCAGGCGCCATGTCTGCTGTCGCCTCTTATACTGACACTGTTCAGGCCTCTACTTCTGCTTCTAGCTCCACTGCAGCTGCCGCTCTCGACGATGGTAAAAAGAAAAAGGTCACGAAGCGAAGAAAGGTCAATCATGCATGCCTATATTGCAGGCGTAGCCATATGACGTGTGATGAGGGACGGCCGTGTCAGAGATGGTATGTCTCTGCTCTGCGCCAGTGGTTGCGCCGTTCACCCTTCATAGCATTAAACGCGAAATCGGACACCTATGTCATGATGAACGACGACCAAAGTCCTCAGATAAACAACCTGCCAATTCTACGTCGACCGTAGAAGTGGCTCGTACTTTTGCACCAGGTATATATTTATTATGAACAGATGTTGCGTTTTCTAATTCTTAACAGTGCCAGTTTTCCAACCCCCTCAACCCCCACAACAAACTACACCTTCACCGTGGCCAATAAGTTTACCGCAGGGACAATTCATATACCAGCCAGAGACCCTTGGCAATGAGTTCGCCGTCTTGAGGTGCGTGTGTTGCTTTTTGATTTATATCTATGTATCCGTCTGACGTCCCTGAAGTGACTTTCTCGAAACCCTCGACGATTCCTCATTCTTTACAAATGCTTCAGCTACGCTTACTACATCTTCATCTATTCTGTCGCCTGCTGCGTACAGTGCAACACCGCCATTACAACAGCCGACATTCGCTGTATCCACTCCGACAGACGATGTGGTGGCGTCATCTGCTCCACCTAACACCCAAGCCACATCGTACGAGTCAAGTCAACCGAAAACAGAAGCATCGTCGGTAGATTCAGTCCTTCCTTCCGCAACAAAGGCCGAAAAATTCCTGCTCACCGCCGCGGATCAAGCGTCGGGCACACGCAATGAACGTCTCAACCGTGTCATTCGCAGCAAATATGAGGCTGGCCTCCTTAAACCTTACAATTACGTCAAGGGTTATGCACGGTTAAGCCGATGGATGGACCGCAAGTATGTTGCTACGTCACGCTGCATTGCAAGTTGGTGACTCACCACATTGCAGCGTCTCGCCAGAATCCAAGCAGCAAATTCTACAACCCCTATCCGTCCTTCGACCTAAATTCCGCGTACGTCTTTCTCTATGTAGTTTAGCATGCAACGTTCTAATACATTACCCCAGGCCGTTGCTCAGTCTCTACGTGACATTGTATGTTTCGCCCATTCCTATTTTCTGTTCCGTGCGCAGACTCGCCATGCAGGATCTTGTATTTATAGAAGAAGCCTTCGAGCGTCTTCTTCTTGACTATGACCGTGTCTTTTCTGCCATGGGCGTCCCTGCATGCCTATGGCGACGTACAGGCGAGATCTACAAAGCCAACCGTGAATTCACCGAGCTTGTCGGGCTTGAGGGCTACATGATGCGTGAGGGCCGCCTCTGCATCTATGAGCTCATGGCGGAAGAATCTGCTGTCAACTACTGGGAAAAATACGGACACGTCGCGTTCGACTCGTCACAAAAAGCCGTGCTCACCTCGTGTGTCTTGCGGTATAGACCGTCTCCCGCGACGACTTCAGGTCTCGGTGCGGGAGGCCTAACATCAAGTCCGAACCGGCTCCTGACTGGAAATCTGAACCCGAACCCGCAGAAGGGTACGATAAGCAGCACAGTCGCCGCGGCTGCGGCGGGCGATGAGGAAGTGAAGAAGGAAGAGGTGGATGTTGTGCAGACGGAGGAAGGCTTCATTAATTGCTGCTTTTCGTTTACCATCCGCAGGGATAAGTGGGGCATCCCTACGATGATTGTTGGCAACTTTATCAGGTGCTGATGAGTGCGAGGCGCGCGCTTTGGCTAAGTGCGTTTTCTCTTGCCCGCCGCGGGCTCGGCCATTATCTATTTCGTGTCGACTGTCTTTGTCGATGTGCGCAGTGCATATGCGCGCGCGGAGAGAGGAGGGAGGAGTTGTTGGAACTTTGTATTCGTATGTAAGGAAATCACACATATCTTAGAAATGTATCAACCACCTAATGGGCATCATCGTCTGGCCTATACCTTTATGCGTCCTTTTTTGCGCTTGTTGCACATAAATGTCTTCATTTTTGGAGAACTTACCTCCAGAAACAGCTGGTGTGGCAATATACCCTCTGTCGGCTAATATTACTGGCACTGTGTAGCAGTATGTAGCTTGTGAAAAAAATCAGGCCTGGACCACGCGTGGATAAAACGACTCCGACTTCTCGATATGTAGGAATGATGAGTACTAGGGCGCATATTCATGCATATTCCCAAGCTTCCTTCCATCATCTAGGGTAACAGAAAGGTTCTGATAGGTCTGTTCAGGTACATATATTGCCATTTTTACGCGACGGAATCTGGGGTGTTGGTTGGCCACGTCCAATAACAAGGTTTTAAAGTTAGGACCTATTTACTACTGGATCCGTGCGAAGAGTTACTGGCAGTCGTCAGATTTTTGTATCTAAACTGTTCTTTAGGTAATTTTTACATCACTGGGACGCAAAATCTTTACGTAGAAGTACGAAGGATAGGGGAGTCAAAGCCCTCACAACGACGCGCCACTATCGTGACCACCGCGGAGTTTTGATAAGGTTCAACTTCAGCCGGCATCACCCTGATACCGCCATCTTTCACGGATGTATTTCCTTTTCTACATCCATAATTATTAATTATTGTTCTTCACTAAGTACCTTTCGCCATGTGGCCACTTCGATGACATCTCAACACGATCGATTCCATTTTGTTCAGTTACTTAGGTCTCATACAATGCCGCGCCCAAGGTTATCCCGAATCTTCGCCCACGAGGCTCTGGAACACTGGAACGTCGCGCCCATCTGTGTGGGTGACATTGTGATGCTTCCATCCATCAACTATGGACAACTAACTATCTGGCCCTCGGAGCTGGAAATGTACACATGTGCAGTGCAGATCTGTGGGAATTACTGTGGGCAACTATCAGCGCACACCGATGATTGCCTCCTGTAATGAAACGACTGGTAGCGGTGGCCAACGATCTCAAATCCGATGGTCTGGAGCCTCTCGTAACCTACTTGCCAAAGCCATTCGATATTTGGGATTTTTTGAGTTGAACTTCCAGAAATGACGATGGTGGCGTTTGATCTTTTTTTGATAAGGCTGAGGTGGATTTTGACAGAGAACCTTATATGGGACTTCGGTCCGTTCAACTCCTGGATGAATTAATTTGGTTAAAAGTTAAAATGGTAATGTTCCACCATTTCAAACTTTAACATTGCGATGAATAACCCATATTGTCTTTGAGGATAGGTTTTTTTGTTACGTGCCTCCTCTAAATCGACGACTTATACCGTTCCTGAGTCAACATTTTCAAATTTCCAACCATGGTGGCGCATTTCAATTGTTAAATCTACAAGGTCGCGAACATAGGTGATGTCATAGAATCGTTGAAGGTCGAGACCCTACAGCCACCTACAGCCTACAGGACAGAGACCCGCCGCTGATCCTTCGATACCGAAATACCGAAACTAATATCAATTTCATTGCTGGTATGCAAGTTGAAAGAACGTGTCTCTTGTTTGGAATACATTAGTGAGACGTGGTTATTTAATAGATCTACTGATGTGTTTCAAGCTCAATTACAATAATCCAAGGTTCACTGGACGACACGCCATTTCATCAAAAGAAAGCTAAGCATCTGTGCGATGAAATGGGGATAGCTGAGGCATTTCCGAGTCGATGGCATGACTACTGAGAAAGGGAAAGTTGAAAGATTGCACACAAAAGGCAAACGGCGAACGAGGATCTGTTTGGCGTTGGCATCAGCGCTCAATCCACACCATAGAGGCGGTAGACGTACTGGTTCTCATGACCTCACAGCAACCGTCTTAAACGGCTGTGACGCGAACCGTTAAAGCTGTAAATCATCCTAGAAAATATCAACTTCCATATCTTTTCAGAAAGCCCGTCGTTTAGAGACTATGTCTACGCCCTGAAGAGAAGTAATTGTTCTCGGAGGGATTGCACCTGCAAGGGGCTTGTGATGATGTGGAACAAAAAGATCAGTGATACATACGGCTGGGATCATGTTGCCACTTCAGCTTCAAGGGCGTGATTTTTGGTCTTCCACAAAAGGGAAAAACTGTCAAACCAAGCGCCTGCCGATTGTTCCACACTTGTAACATACGGTTCGTGGGGTAGGACTAGGTACAGCCTCCTGGGCTTTAGGGTGCATGTTAACGGTACAAAATACTCCCATTGGCCGTTTGGGAAAAGCCATAGTATCACCCTGAAGATTAGGGTGGCGGTCGAGTTTGCCTTCGATCTCGCTTTAGATGAAAGTAGGAAAACGTGTTAACGGGTTGTTGATAGAATACAAGGCCATACAACTCTGGACAATAAGCATTGGGACAGTGCGACGGTTACCATCGACAGATGGTGGTGTCTTGATTGTGTAGGGATAAGTTGCCTCGGTACGCGGGAGTGAAGCTTGAAGTTGTAGATCGCGAAATGAAAAGATAATAAGTCGAACGTCACCGGTTAACCTTGTTTAGGTTTGTTGCTTGTGTGGGTCAACCATGATTTTCTTTCTCGCGAGTTTATTTTATTCCCACTGGTTCTTCCATCAGCGACAAACGGCGACTGCAACTGATGGAAAACCAGAAGCTGGAAGTTGTATGATTGTCGCAATCCGTGGGGGTCTGAAGGAGTAAATCAATAGACGGGCCTTGAAAAATACAAGGCAGCTCCTTTCGGTTATCTCGCGAGGGGGCGATGATTCGAGAATCAAGTGAATTGGCAAAGAAAGTCACTTGTGCTGCAAATCTCGGTAAAAAACCATGGCCGCGACAGACGGAGTATAGATATGGAAAAAAGGAGCAGGGGCTTAGACGCGCAGCTTAACCCAGAGAAGACAACGTTCTACATGGAAAAGAAGTTCCTTTTGTTCGGATTTCGGGCTTTGAAAGTTTTTTAGTACACAGGGATATGTACAGCAAAAACGTACTGGGCGGTTCCGAAAGGCATAATTAGAGCGGGAAGGAGCTGTGGAGGTTTGTCGGACGCTGTGAACATCTGACATGGCGAAAGAATAAGGGATTGATTAGCGAGCCACCCTAATAGACGCCTGGGCCTGAAGCGTTGAGCTTTTACGTCCAAAGAATTGTACTAAAATCGCAAAATAAATCTGAGGCCATAGTTATATGATAGTTATATGATCATATATGATGAGATCTAGTGCCGCCGGAGAAGATGAGCATCGCCGGCGCGGAGCGCGGGAGGGGATAAATTATATTGTGACCCTGACTGACTCCTGGGTGCGCGGAATTTGAATCACCTTGTACCATATTTATATTCACAAAGAACTTATACTTCCAGATATTCTTCCTTCTCCCGTAGAATTGCCACGATGGGTGTTCCACACGCAGGACAAAAGCGCTCGCGCCCAGGAGATGCCGCCCAGAAGCGGCGCGACGACTTCCAGCTGGATTTCTTGGCTGCACTCCGCGTCATCGAAAACCTAGGCACGGATAGCCCCACTGTCCATGATAATATAAGATCCCTCCGCGACCCTCCGTTACTCTCTGTTCTCAATTTTATCTCGCTCATTGTGGAGACCGACTCTACACGACTTAATCGCTCAGATATCGCGGTCGCCGTCTCTGCTGATCCAGGTCAACTCCAGCTTCTGTTGGTCAAGGCCAACGGTCAGACGCCCACTGATGGTGAATGCACCAACCTTGCCTCCTTTGTCCAAACACTGCGCGACTCACTCAGAGACGATCATCGGAACGAAGTGCTTATCACAAAGCGTTTTATGAACTTGATATCCCAGCGGCATTATCCTGAGCTTTCACGAAAGCTATCACGGATCGGCACACTGGGTGGAAAAACACCAAAACAAAACTGGGCTCGGTTCACGAGTCTTTTGCCACTGTGGCAACGCGCCTACCCAATGGGCGAGAGGTCGCATGGCTTTGTTAAGCTAGCTCAGGAGATCCATGGGGCGGTTCACGAAGAGTACGCTGCCGAGAATCTCATGATCGACGAGATTAGGCGCTTCATCCTACATGATCACGCACAACCTCAGGCTATGGACGACATGAGTCCCAAGGCCAGGTATTATTTGACGGAATTTGCATTGGAGTCGAGCATGCGGTTGATACATTCAAATTTCTTCCGAGACGTCATCCGGCAAGGACGTTTTCGCAATATGTTGAATGAAGACGAGGAGGGTGCGTCACCATTTCTTTTGTCTCTGTCCTTTGACTTCCAGCTGATGTACACACTGATCATAGATCACATCTTTCTCTTTGAGATGTTCAGGCGCATCAACGATGTGGCGCGATACCTTCAAGGCCTTCGACACTTCGTGCAAGAAGGCATTACTTACATTGTCAAGGCCCTGGGCCCTGAAGGGTTAGAACGCTTCCTATCATGCACCGGTGGAATCATTCCACGATGGGTCGTTCACCGACGGCGGTACCGCCCACGAACACTCTTCTGGGGCACACACCCTGAAGACAAAGTCCGGCGCCTCTTAACATCTGGCCACGTAGCGACCTATACGCACGACGCCTCAGAGTGCGACAGAATGTCTCAGGAGGCAGAAGTGATCTCTCTATGGTCAAAAGGCGCCCCAGTAACGCCAGTGCTCCACCCCGAGATCGAGCTCATACGGCACCTCGAGAATGCGCACCTCACGATCCTGGATGGGTCGATAGGCATGAACCAGCCGCCGTGCTGGCCATGCTTCGTGTACATGCGGCTGCTGCGTCGGTTCGAAAATTCACGCTGGCGGATGTCGCCGACGACGGGGCGCCCCCGCGGGCCGTGGATGATACCGCGAGCGTGCCATCCATCACTACGAGACTCGATGATGTATAGAGTGGAGAGCAGAGTCTATCATGCGGTAGAGGAGTACGGGTTCGATTGGCAGGAACTATGGGCATACGTAAGTCTAATATGAAGGGCTTAGATTGTCAAGAACCACGTCTGATTCCCTCCCCTTTTATGTCTCCCACAGGCTGATGATGTACGTGCGAAAGAACCTGGACACGCGCCAGAGATACAATGAACAGACATTTACAGAACAAAGAGGGCACGCTTTGGAATGTCCTTTTCGAATGCTCTTGTCTGTAATGGGATCAGTTACTCCTCCACTTGCCTTATCACGACATCTTCATGACATTTCACCCCTTGTATGATCCGCCATCTCTTTCCGTGTTCCCTGTACTCCCTCCCCATGTTGCAGCAGGGAATTTGTTACCTAGACTTTGGGTCTTGGGACATCTTTCCCTCTCCTATCATGACATTTCGAAGCACCTGCACCCACAGACGATACCCTATGAACATCCCTCGTGTAATATCGATCAGAACTTCTGTAGCTATAATCCTTTCGTTGCGTGGCCCTGGTCCGAGTCCATGGCGCTTGACATCGAATTCGTATTCTATCCTACCCACTGTATCTATTATTCCTACATATTTAAGCGGCACTTGCCCACCTTTCTCCTCCCCTCATTCAACCTGCCATAAATCGCCATTGCTCAGAATCAGCTCAGAATCACAGATCATCGCCGCGGCTCGAGTTCGCTTCACAATGTGGCTGGCCTGAGAGGGCCTTCCGCCATCTGGCATACATATGCATCGAGCCCGTCAAAGTCCGTCCAAAGTGTCAATTGCAGCCGAATTCTTATTCGAATGGAAAAATCTGCAAAGATGGATCATGGACAACCAGGGCATGTCTGTGTATGTGCATATGGTACGCGACTGATGTGAACATCGTGATTCGTGAAGCCTTCAACGGTTTTGGACATTACTTCCGACGGCGCTTCAAAGATCTAACGCTAACGCGGGGCGCGCACCCATGATTTTTTTCTTCGGTTCACAACCAATTATCGATTAGCACATGCGCTCGCTCGTCATGCAGCTCAGGCCTGATCATGGGGACGTACAAGGTGCAGGAGCGGAGGTTTCTGTACATATATTGCCTACGACGCGTATGCGCTACGCTAACATGATGCCTAGCAGATAGGTGATAGGTACGTAGGGGTGGCGGGACTGCGCCGAGGTACTGCCGTCCTTCAAGAGAGGGGGATGCTAATAACAGAGACACGAGAGCAAGGAGGGCTTGGCTTGTGCATAAGGTCTATTGCTGTTGACAAGATAGGAGGGTGGTAAGTACAGTTTCCGTAGGTGGTAGGGGAGTGATGGGGGAGTGATGAGGGAGTGATGAGGGATAGATGTAATAAATAAATAGGGCGTAAGTATGTGACAAACCCCGAAGGGCATGACGGGGTGTGTATATGATATGTGTGTAGGATGTAGAGTGAGCGCCGAATTCCGATTCGCGCCAGGGAGGAGGATGAGGATGTGGGGGGTATGAAAGTGAGTGGTGGCACCAACAACAACAACAATAGCAGTGAAGGCCCTTGAACACCAAAAACAGAAAGAATCCCTTAAAATCCCAGAGACCAAAAAAAAAGCATAATAAAAATGCAATAAACACAATAAGGAAGCTGGCGCGGGGGGGTGGAGAAGGGGTGTGGGGAGGCGGGGAAATAAGTTATCGTACCAGCAGCCTAAGGAAAAACGAAGAATAAACGGCAAAACAGGTGAATAAAAAAAGCATGAGCATCCGAGTCATCAGGAAATAGATTGCAGCACAGCGCCGAGCAACAGCAGTGCGCTCGCCGTCCACCACGAGCGACCGAGTAACACTCCTCTAGGAGTCGCATTCGCCGATGTAGTCGCATACCCAGAGCCGCATTGCGTGACAGCTATCTTAGCCGCGGAGCTGTAAGTCTCCGAAAGCCCAGTGAGGACTGCAGCCTGGGTGGGATCCTCCAGTGCCGATGCGTAGGCCGACATGACGCTGCGCGTGCAGGCCGAACATGATAGTGTCGTTGTGTTCGGGAGGGTTAAACCTTGGTAGAGGTCGTAGAAGTAGAGGTCCGACGGGCTGGTATTGTGTACTGCGTCGAGGAAGCAGTACGTGTTGGCGGTAGGATCTGAGAGGCATCCTATTTGGCGCATTAACGCGTACGCACGGAGGTCTGTATCATGGGCTCCTTGAGTATTTTTCGGTACTGCGATGGTATGATAAGTGCTCACCACGTAGAGCAGATACAGCGACTTCGTTCTGAGCCTGTAAATCCGCGGTGCAAGAGCTTTGTAGCGTCTCAGCGAACCATCCCATGTTTGAGATGCACTGATCCTGAGAAATGTCCGTGTTGCAAGTCCCCCACATGATCGAGTTCAGCAGCGTAAGATTCGTCTCAGCCTGCGGATGAATATACATCAGTTATCAGCTGTAGATCAGGGAGAGAACAAAACGCACCGAGTTGAAACCATCCGAACTATCCAAGAGCAACGACAGTGGACGACACGATCGGAAAGGCAATGTAGCTGTCATGTTTGTGAAGAAGTTGAAGCAGCTCAAGCTCGAAAAGTTGGTGGTCAAAGATGAATCGAACGGCTGGGGGAATGGTGTTGGGGGTGTGGGAGGGGAAGAGGGAACAGTAGGAACGGGGGTGTTGGCAGCGACTGTTGAAGTTGAGCTAGATGAACTAGATGACGAAGCAGTCGAGCTTGTCGTCGTCGTGGGGGTCGAGACGACAGGAGAAACCGACGAGGAAGAGACCTGCCGTTGTGCGAGTTCCTCATGACGCTTATGAGGCTGCCATGTGCGACCTTCAGAAGAAATTTGGTGCCATGATAGGCTCCCTGATGAGGACGAGAGGAGATCGATTGCAGAGGGATGCACAAGGAAGCGCGTGGAAGCAGTAATGAAAACTAAAACTAATGGTACAATCATGACGGTCCACCATAACCTGCGGGCAATCTGGCGCTTTTGAGGGACTACAGGAGGGAAATTTTGAGTCCCAGCCTCTAGGACAGGAGTCTGTGGATTGGAGTCGGCGTGTGTTCGTGTGGGACGTGGAGATGCTGGAGGAGTGAACATGGCGGGCGGGGTAGGTGGTAAAGAGCGTGAAATAGAAAAGAGAGTGGGGATCACTAAAGGCCCTACTGAAACACTGCTTTGATCAAGTGAAGGGCTCTAGCGGAGGAAGCTTGCAGGGCCAAGCTGTGTAACACAGAGGAAACCACACTGACCACTCGTTGAAAACAGGAAAAGGGGACAAGCTAAGCTGACAGAAATTTCCCATCAAATCAATCTAGATCGCCACATGTCCATCCAAGGAACGCCACCCTTTCCCCCTGACCACTTCATTCTCAAAGTCTCTTGTCTCCTCTTCCTTTCTTCTTACAAGTGCACGAATCTCGCTCATTTTTTTCTCAGTGTAATTCTGAACTTCTCATCGTCTACAAGAATAACCCGCCGTTTCCCGTACATGACCGGATACTTCGGGCAGCAACAGATCCGAGTCAATGATGGTGAGATCCGTCTGTTCAACTTTATGTTCGCCCTGTGTCACGGCTGTATGTAGTCCCAAGTGGTAATAGCGCACCTGAACCAAGCAAATCTCCTGCATACAGACCTACTGTACTGTGAGCTAACACACCTCCCATATATACTGTACGACTTGACGCACGTCAAGTACTGCTGTATTCCGAAACCAAGTATCTCCAGCTGCAAAAAAGGTGAGCGCTTGAGCCCTGGCTGTGGTTAACATCTCAACAATGAAACATGATGGGTGAAGCTGAAACTCGAGCGCTGTTCCGTTGGAAATCCAGAGCTTTGTTATTTAAGCCCGCGGCCAGGAGTTGTTCGATATGTCACTGTGCGCAACCTCTGAATCGCGAGCGCATCAGTATTCTTGCAGTGAGGTTTTCGTCTTAAGATATCCTTGTGTGTGTGTGTGATCCTGTCATGACTCAAGTCACGGTGTGGCCCACTGATTCACAGAATCAATCACTTCAATCCAGTGATATATACAAATCGATTTCGTGAGAGATGAATCAGATCTTGGTGTGTAAAAGATATACATATCAGGTTCAACTTATTTCCGGAGAATGGCATCCTGAACGAAACCCCGCACGTCCTTGGGAGTCGGTCACTTTCACAACAGTCACCATGGCCCACTTCAAAGTCGTCGGTCGAAGCTATAGCACCACGCACCGTACGGCATACACAAATGATGGAAAATCCCTACGCGTGGCATACGATGTTCTTTAAACATTAAGCAAGGTACCCAAGCTTCTAGCGCCATCTTCGCGAAGCTCTCGTGGTTAACGGCCAACACATGCAATGCAGTACGGCACAACTGGCACACGGGCAGGGGGCACGGGTTACGAAACGCTCCCTGCGCACATCATAATCATGCTATCAGATATACAGTCTTTCACCGGTCAATGGAACACCGAAATTTAAATGACATTCGGAAAATTTGTTTCTCTAGGATATACAAAATCAGAGGAGTACAACTTTATCTATGGTTGTTTATCTTCATTGTTGTAATGTTCATCAGCCTGAATTGGAGGGGAACTCATGCCCAATGAAGGAATCAGTGAAAAAATGGCTTATCATCACGTT
>JABAJV010008711.1:0-24677 GCA_018854895.1 Tricholoma furcatifolium | reverse complement strand
ACATGGATCTCTCCATCCAGAAGCAAATAGAATTGAAAGGATGAGGTTGTACATGCACAGACTAGTAAAATACAGCTAAGATGGGGACAGGGTAGCAAATATAAGCAAGGGTGGGGTAAAATGAGGAAAGAAAATGGCAGAGAGAGACAGAGAGAGAGGATAGATGAGAGACAAATAGCACAAAGAAAATGACCTTACGGGGAAAGATAACGTTAAAGTAAAACACAAGACAGCAGAAATCAGAGAAAACATATGTACAGCTGAAGACGAGAAAAAAAGACGGGATCGAGAACGGGGTTGTGTACGTCAAAGTGCCAAATGGACAGACAACGATGACGCCGGCGGGACCAGATTGCAAGGCAGCGCAAGGCAAGGCAAGAAAAAGTCCGACGGATGGACAAAACCAATTGCAGGGGCCCACAGTTCCATTTTAATTCCTCCAACCATTCACATAACAAGGCTTTTGTGAAGTCGCGAGCATACTGCCCACAAGCAACGAAGCCGCAAGGATATATCGTGGCGAGATTTTCAACTCGCTCGCGTCAAAGGAGACCTTCAGACAAAGCCGATACCTCGACGTGAGCATCCCACTCCTCCGCACCACCACCAAACGAACGCCAACGCAACACGCGAGACGAAAGCGTCACGAACACTAACATGCGGGGCGAGGGAAAGACCGACAGCCCAAGCCCAGGCCCAAGCTCAAAGCGGACTCCCACCCTCCCTCCCGTCCTCCCCTACCTCACTTCATCCCATCCAGCGACATCGGATCGTCCGGGTTATTGAACCACTGTCCAAAGTCCCTCTCAAAATTGATATCCCCGGCAGTCCCCTGCGAGAGGTCAAACTGGAAGTCATCCAGCCCCCCCGCGACACTATTGATGAAATCCGTCGGGAACAGCCCATCCATCGACGACGCCGACGACGGTGGCGGGACACCTGCGCCTGCACCCAAAATCGTAGATGGCGATGGCGAGGGCATCATGCCGCCTCCAGGCGGCAGAGGGCCCTGCGCACCCGGCGTCACCTGCGGCCCAGGTGCAGGCGTTGGTGGGCCCCCGCCATTCACCAGCGAGCCAGGCGTCGGGACCCCACTACCCGGCGGGGCAATGGGGCCAGGGCCCGGCGGTGGGTTCCTCGGCGAGCCGTGGTTCGCTGTGGGCGGCATACCCTGGTTGGGCATCGGGCCCGGGCCAGGGCCTTTCGCGGATCCGGGACCAGGAGGCATCAGGCCTTTGCCGTCCTTTGGTGGGCCGTTCAGTGCTGGCGAGGGCGGCGGCATCATGTTGTTCTTGTTCATGCGATTCTGCGCGAACCCGGGTTGCCCGCCTGGCGGTCCCTGCGACAGTGGTCCTGCCCCGAGGTTGAAGTGCGCTGCCGGGTCGCTCGCGGATGGTGAGCCTGCGTTCATGTTCGCGAGCCCGCCTGGCTGGGGCCCAGGCCCCTTGGCGAGCATCGCCGTATGGCGCATGGCTTCACGCGCCTGCATCTGTTGGTTCTAGCGCAACTTGATCAGTTTATACCGCCACGGAAGCTGGAAACCACAAGCGCACCTGCATGTGCGGCGTCAATGGCCCTTGATGTCCCATCTGCGGGGGCATCCCGCCCACCGCCCCGCCAGGAGGTACACCACCAGGAATATGCTGCATTCCCATCGGCGGCTGTGGTCCCGCCCCCATACCCATCGGACCCATACCCATCGGACCACCCATAGGCGGCTGGCCAGGATGTGGAGCGCCATTCATTCCCATAGGAGGTCCAGGTCCAGGTCCACGTATAACCATCATCCCTGGCCCACCTTGCGGATTGACCATCATCTGCCCGCCCTGTGGGTTCATCATCATCTGCCCCGCCTGAGGATTATAGTTCATCGGCAGCGCAGCATGCTGTTCCGTCGGTGAACGGCGAGGACGTTTGCGATCGGGTGGTGAGGTGTCATTATGTGGTAAAGTTTCGTGCTAAATGCGGCGATTAAGTTTTCCTGTCCATGAACACCGGAGCGTAACGAAACACGCACCTCTTCTCCTGGAGATGTACTACTCCGTTTTCCCCCTCGTTGAGGCTGTTGTGGCGGCTGATTCCGTTGTTGGGGATTGTTCGCACGCTGTTGATTCTGTATTTGCATCATCGGATTAGAGGGTCCTGCAGTCGCATTGTCCGGTAGCGGACCGCCCACTGGCCCTTGTTGGAATTTACTCCGATATAATTGCATCACCTTCATCTTTGCATCGTGTCAGCGAAATCATTAAATCAGCCACAAGACGATAAAAAACACACCTTCTCCGCGTTCGACAAAGTGTTGATATCCCTTCCTTCCAAGCCCAACTCCGCTTTAATCTGCGCAATAGTTGCGGTCGGTATATTCATTACTTGACCATTGAGATGGGCGATATCCGGAGTCATCTGCATCCCGGGAGGTTGGCGATGGGACATGGACGGGCTCGGTTGCAACAATCCACCTTGTTGACTGGGAGTAGCAGCACGACTGGGAGATCGACCCATCTGCGGGTATTGTTGTGGCGGTGGCGCGGATCCCTGAGGACCCTGTGGGTTCATAGGGTTCATGCCTTGGTGTGGCGGTAGCATACCCCCACGGCTCATTTGTAGGTGAGGAGAGGGACCAAGTTGCCCCATGGGCGGCTGGGTATGTTGCTGCTGAAGCTGCGGCGCTCCTGGGGGGTTTTGCGGTGAAGTAGGCATGCTGGGGGATTGGAAGGGACCATTGGGATTGGGGCCACGTTGGGGTTGTAGAGACTGCTGGGGATTCTGTTGGGGTGGCATTCCACCTATTGAGGCGCGCTGGCCACCTGGAGGCAGTTGGAAAGGCTGTGTTTGGCCTGGGGATACACCCTGCGGTAGTGGAACTCCGGGTTGAGTTGGGATACCGTTGGGCTGGGCCATGAATGTATTGGGGGCACCAGGTCCTGGTGGGGGGACACCATTCGGCAGCATGCCATTAGGGCCGAAATTCATCATTGTTGGTCGGCCATTGATACCATTGGGTGCTCTGGGCATCGGTGCAGTTTGGTGATGTGGCATGTTAGGTTGCGGGGGTTGTCCTGCAGCATTTGTCTGACCAGTCTGAGGTGGCATACGGTTTCGCTGGGCCATCTGATTCGCCTGGTGCTTTATACAGTAGAAAATTAGTCGATAAATAGTGTGAGATAACGGAGGCAGGCGCACCTGAGTGTATATAATTGCATCGTCTGACCCGTGCCCATTTGCTTTCGCAGTAAACAGAACCCAAAATACGCTCCACCATCTGTAAATGCATGAGTAAGGAAGAATGAAAAAGACAGCTTATCGGCAACTGACTCGAATAGTAGACCCTGCCTTGCATTAATTGGTGGCGTGGCTTCGGGTGGGATCTCAGCCTCGGTCATGAGTTCGCGTGCAGTCTTGACAAAGCCACGCTTGTTACAGTAGTCGTGGATGTAGATGTTGAACCTGAGAAAGAAATATTATGGCAAGTTCATACGTCGGGTGTCATGGCCTACATCTTTTCGCCTTCCCATGATAGAGCAGACTCTAGCTGCTGAGGAGGACCCGAGTCGGATTGGGAGACAGAGGCCATGTCGGCAACGTCGTGAGTGACGACGGGGACGAGGACTTGCTGGACGGGGGATTTCAAGGAAGACAGCGGCAGACAAGCTGTCGATTTGAAATTCATCGCCGACCCAATCTTCGCCACTTGCCGATTCATCATTCATCATCGACACATCTCCGAGGTAAATACAATAAAATCTCAATGTCGCCGCACTACTGCGACCTGCAAATCCCACCCTCCTACTACAGATTTCAACTCAAAAAGCCGTCGTATCTCCCTCCATCCACTCCCTTTCTCCGCCTCTTTCCCATCACTCACAAAATACACAAAGTCGGCTGGTGAAATCAATGAACGAAGCAACGACCCAATTAAGAACGCAATGAGGGCGACCACGAGGACACTTGACATCCCGAACTGTCTTCCCCGTGCCATAGTTCCTGTTGTTGTTCCAGCCTCCGTCTCTCCCAGTCCTCCAGGCAATTTGGGACTCCCACTCTCCTTTGTCCTCGGCACGCCCTCCGCGGTGCTCGGTGGACCGTCGGAATTAGTCGATCCTGTACTAGTACTATTATTATCCGTTGCTGTATCGTTCGTCGTCGTCGTGCTCGTGCTCGCATTCGCATTCGCGCTCGTGAATCGTGTAATAAGAGGATTGTTGTACGCATGCAGGAATCCGAGCAGACCACCTGGCGACGCCACCTGTGGAACACGCGGCGTTAATGTCGATGGCGGCGACGCTGCGTCCTGCTCCTTTGACTGACATTTCACGTTAAAATAGCATAACATACGCAAAAAAGGGAATCCTACTGGACTGGACCCCTCATCGGGGCTTCTTTCGGTCACGGAATTACTTTCCTTGATAGGTTCTGTCCCATCACGTGTGGCAGGACTCGTGGTTGTAGGGTCCAGCAAGTCATCAGCAATACCCACAGGAAGTTTAAGTTCCTGTGGTAATGGCTCCGACTCGCTCGGTATCCTAAACAAACCCGAAAAGCAAAAGAGTCAGAGAACGCCTCACGAATGGAAGACCCGATGACGCGCAACGCGTCAAAGTCAAAAACAAGAGCTTAAATGTGACATGGCTTACCGTGATAGCACGTCCATCTTCGCAACTCTATCGTCCAGCAATTCCTCCCTTCCCAGTGCCGTTAATGACTCTTTCTCCCCCAGCACCACCACCTCTTTCCCATCCACCCTCACTTTGTCCTTTGGCTTCGTCTCCTTGCTCTTCAACCCCCTCACACTACCCACAGTCCCAACTGAGACCCCGGGGTCCTTCCTCGGCCTCACTTCAACCTCCACAACCGCTCCTCCTCTCATATCTACCAACCATGCTGGACGCGGGGGTGCACTCCTCGTCTCCCCCGTCAGTGGATCTAGTACCGTTGATACCTGATACTGCGCCGTCGGCAGACTGAGCCTCAATAGGTGCCTCGTCGGACTCTCGCCCTCATTCAACCCCGACGAATGCAAAGGCGACGAAGGCATCGTGTGTATCGTGTACACCAGCGGGAGCACACTTTCCGATAATCCATCCGTAGCCGTATCCGTAGTCGTAGTTGTAGTCGAAAGCGAAGAGACAGCATTCGATCCAGCAGCAGTAGCAGTACTCGTAGCAATAACAGAAGACATCGCTCTCAGCGGCACAAACTCCCCCTTCACGCCCGCAGCCCACGCCGGGCGCAGACGCGACCTAAGCAGCACATCGTACCCCTCGGGATAAAGCTTCGAGTCCACCACAATCTCCGCAACAAGCAGATCCGTCGGCGCGCGCACCTCCCCTTTCGGCGTAAACGCCGACGAGATCGTGCGACCGCGGATATACGTGTGAGAGTTGTACGAATTCGGTGGACTCGAGGAGGACGCCGAGCGCTGGCGGAGCGCCGGGGGCGGGGAGGGCCCGGGTGGAGATGACGACGGTGACGGTGTGAAATTCGGTGGGCGGGGCGTCAGTAGATATTCATCTGGAATTGTGATAGGACTGGTCCTGCCATCCACCTTGAGTGAATCGCCCGCACCCACGCCCGATTCCGCTGTTGGGCTCCCCAGTCGATGCAGCACCCTGCTCGCCCGCGGCGTTTGAGTCTGTTCGGGCGAGCTAGGCGCAGCCTCGGTGTTGAGGGCATTGAGATTACTGCCTGACGGATTCGGCGAGGCACCCGCGGACGGGCCACGCGGTGCGATAAGTATCGTCGCAACATAGACCTTATCCTCCAGCGAGTATTTAGTATTCACCAGTACACGCTCTTCGTCTCTTTTCCTCAGCTTCCATCCCGTGCTCGCTAGGTGGCCCTCCACTTTCTTATCAGTAATGACGAGCCCCGGAGCCGGAAGACGCGTGAGCGGGTGTGGCGTCAGTCCCTTAATATACGTCTCTAATGCCAAAATGGAACGTGGTAATGTCGCGTTGATCATTGAATTTACTGCCGCGGGGATAGCACCTGCAAAGTCTACCGCCACAAGTCGGGTGCAGCGCGTCGATGGAATAGCATAATTTTCCTTCGTATACGGGTCCAGCGTCTCCAGAATCCATGCATCCAGATACACCCGTCCAATGGGCAGTGCATACGCGTTGTATTTCCCCGGAGCAAAGAGCGCTACAGAGTCAGGGCTGAACGACGCAGAGACACAAAATACAGCGTTTCGAACGCTGTTAGACTGTTCCGCGACCTCCCCTGCTGCAGTGTTACGTCTCGACAATGCAGGAAACGAACGCGCCATCACAGAAGCGACGTAGAACCCACGATCACGCCAAGGAAAGCCAGCCTTTGACACGACAAACGACGTCCGAGATTTCCCCCCAAATGATTCCAGGACAAAGCTTGAATCATATCTGTCATCCCACTTCCGTTGACAATCAGGCTCCGTAATAACAGCGGCCAACTCTTCGGCAGATACGCCCTCGATGACCTTGAAGCCTTTGTGCACAGGAATGACAGAACAGATCTCTGGGGCGAGCTTCTTGTGTACAGGCAACCCCTTCTCACTGATAAGCTCCCAGCCCGTTGAGGGGAAATGTGCATGCGTCTCCTGAGTCCACGCTAGAGCGTCGAGAGCATACTGCATTGGAGCCTTCAACGATGACGGGCCCGCAGCATTTCCCATCGCCACAGCGGGTGATATAGCCGCGACCGCTTGCTGTGTCGTCGTCGTCGCCTGGTCCACCGCATAGCTGAAGAACCGCGTCAACGGGCTCGATATCCGAGGCGCCGAAGCCCAAGCACTGACCGCGCTATTTGTCGTATTGACCGCAATTCCAGGAGTACCCTTCGCGTCTGCGTCCCACTCTGCCTTCCTGCGCCGTATGGCGCTCACAACCGGTGGCTGATCGAGCGGTATTCGCGGCGGCTTGACCCGTTTCTGTTTCGAGAGTTGCTTGATCTCGGCCTCAGGCAGTTCCTCGACGTCAACATGAACTTTGGCTCCATTGATCATGACGAGGCCTTTCTCCTTCCCTGGAGCACGGCGGACGATCGTAAGTAACCGATCGTCGTCAACGAACAACGCATCGTGAGTCATGGTTATCCAAAGGCCTCCTCCTTCAAGCGATAAGCGATGCCGACGCAGGCAGGTGACCGTCTGCGGTGGTGGATCGACGACAATGTCCAAAGAGGGAGCCCACGTATCAAGGTCGCAGCGAAGCTCACATTCGATTGCAGGAGAAGCCGTGGAATCCTCCTCCGTTGAAGACGCGTTGTTCGTCGCTACTGCTCGTCTGCTGGAAGAAGCTTCGTACTCGATCCGGAAACTTGAACGCTCGTGGTCGTAACGCAGCTCATTAGCTTTAGCTCCGGCCAGGCGGGTGATAACGGGTGGTCCACCACATTTGATAGCAAATTCCCCTGTGCCAGCTAATAGGTTGATCATCTGTGTCGGTATAGATGTCTTGTTTGCCCATCCCTTGGGATCGGATTGTTCTAGCAAAGTAAGTTGGGTTGTCGTAGGAGAAAGAGCCTCGATAGCCCAGCCTTGAAGATCAACTTGGGTGCGGATGACATTGGGTTCGACGGGGGGGATGGTGGGGAAGAGATTCGTATCATCGGCGGAGAAGGAAAATACATGGATGGCGGTAGGTGATTTATACACTGTCTTAAGTACGACAGAGTCACGGCCGCTGAAGATGTATCAGGGAAAAGTCCCAAAGAGGAGATAAGGTGGAGATGCTTACTTGACGGGCCACGCTGGTCTCGTCTTGTAATGCCAAAGTTCAGTAAGTTCGTTGACATCCTCCAACAATACTGCATCCTCATGTTGCTTGTCCCAGAAAATCTTGGCACCTGGGGATACGACAGCCCCGAATAAATCCCAAAGTCCCACACCAACGAATGTGGCTTCCGCTCGATACACAACTAACGTGGGATCAATTGAGTCGAGTTGAGTTATGGCCACACCACGACCCTCGGTTGCTAAAAAAAATCAATAACGAGTATTAATTGGTGATTGAAACTCTTACTTCGCCTCCACTTGGCTTCTGGCTCCTGTAGAAGTGACGAGAAGTAGATGTAATTTCTGCGAACTCTGGACAATATGGATTTTTCCGCAGCTGGAGTACGTTCGGTCACAGGTCCCACAAGACCCTGCGTAGAATCTGTAGATGTCGTAGTGCTAACGGTGCCCAAAGATGACGTTGATTGAAAGCTGAGGTCAACAGCGCTTGAAACATCTTGGAAAATCTGTTGTGATATAAAATACGACGAAGGATCCCGATCTTCCACATCTTGGATGGTTTGAGGAAGACCATTCAGCCGGAGTCCACTAGATGGTCCAGATCTCTCAATCACGATCTTTACTTTGAGGACAGAGTGGTCGTCAATCAAAGGAGCATGAGATAGCCGAAAAACGATTTGATCTGGGGGCATCGATGTTTGAGAGGAAGATGGTGATGAGCTACTTCGAATAGCATGTGCGGACCAAGGTAGCTTTTCGACTTCCTCAGACGAGGCCTTAGTGGTCACCCGGACGTCCCATCCTTCTGACGAGGGAAGAATGCATTCAATAGACCGTGTAAGGCGGCGGTATTCGCGTAAGGCATGCACATCCTTCATTCCATGAATACCCTCGGCGGGCGTTGACTCGTCCTCAGGGATGATGGAGTAGTCGATTGTGAGGGCTTCACGGTCAACTTGAAATCTCAAGCGCTCCACGCTGACACCGATTCCATACCCAGTCAATTTTGGCACATGCGTTCCACGTTTGAGAACACTTTTCAAGAGACCGAGGGTCATGGTAGAAAGCTGTTGTGTAAGACTTGAAGTCGTCCCAAAACCCCACATAGATTTCAGGTCATGTTGCCAGAAGCAAGTTATGCGAATCTTTCCTGCAGGATTGGCAGGCTTCTTCTTGAGTGCATCGTTGGTCGAGTTCACACTTGGTTGAGGTTGGATATGTTGGATGCACCATGCAAGTACTGTAATGAAGCTGTAGAACTTGCAGATGTGAGTAGTGGAAGAACGTACAAGGAATATGTGATCGGACGAAAGGAGGTGAGGGTCGTAGATACGCGGGTTCGTCTGCTGAACGAGGTAGAGATGTGGTGATGTCAATTACGGTCGAAGTGTCGTGATATGCCCTGGATATTGTAACGGCATCTCGAGGGCTATCGTGAAGTCAGTTAGAAACTAATAAGATATGACAATATCCAAAGCAACGCACTTTGCTGGCCATCCCAGCGTGAAGTTTGTCTTCGCAATCCGCGTTGTGTGGTCAAACACCTCCAATAGGTGAGCCTCGTCTACTGCGGGATCCCACTCCTGTCTCAGTTCAGGAGTAGTCAATACAGCCTTCCATGGCTCGAGGGATACAAGTTCTTCGGTGAGAGGTACGTCTAGCACTAATCTGTAGATGTCGTCGCCTGCTTTACTAGGTTTTCGATGAACCACTACGTCAGTGAGCTCCGGTATGGCCGATGCCTTTGCCTTTCCCTTCTTACTGGGAGACCCCTCACTGGCGCTCGTAACCCGTCTCCATTCATTTGAAGGTGATGTGAGCAGCTGTCGAAAGTGTGTTTCAGCGTCGGTGAGGGCAGTTGACCAGGACTGTCGCAGTCTGTAGAGTTAAAAGGAGTTGATATTGAAGCAGAAGTGGATAAATGGATTATATACCTGGATCCGTCAGACATGGTGGATAGTTATGAAGAAGAAGTCGAGGGCAATGGGTTAAAGTTGCAACCCTCGCTGCCTTGGGTGGAGGCAACTTTTGGCGGCGCGTTCATTGGGGCGTGACTTAGCCGACTTCCTTTTTCGGAATTTCGAAAAACGTGTCATGACACTTTTGGTCCGCGGTCTTAAGCGTGCACTGGTCTTCAGCGTTTCACCTCTTTTCTGGGTCTTCAATTCCTCAGCTAGCTTGTGGCTACAAAATTCCGGCATGCCACAGCATAGCGTCCTGCCACTAAATAACTTTAATGCTTCCGATTCTTGCTTTCTGAGTTGGCCGATGCTGATCTCTGAGTCTGAGACTCTTTCAACGCGATTGCTCTCTTTCGCTAAGCTCGTTTATTACCTTCTAATGGGCTGATTGTTCTAAGTCTCCGACACAAAGCGCATCCTTCCAAGTAGCCTCGTATCTTCGACATTTTATCTTGTTTTGCCTCCCTTTGTATCAACGACGCGTGGGACGCGCCAGCTGCGCCTATTCCGTGAATTGCCACCCGGCGCTAACTCACGGTGATATTGGGCCATCATTATTTGTGGCATTTAGGTATTGTCTGAGCTCGATGGCAGACTCGCGTTTGTAGCGTGACAAAGGGCATTGCTGCTGGTTCAAGGATATGCTTTGTGACATTCAGCCATTCTACTCGATGTCTGCACTGCCAGTCCTTCCGAGTGGCACTTTCATACTGTGTTTTAAAAGAGAAAGTAAGATGCACTCCTCGATATCGAATTTTTCAGCTCACGAGCGCAACTCACACTCCTTCACAAAATCGCTATGGTCTACAATAACCCTCTTCACTTTCCCATTCATTCAACTTCTCACAGGTCTCAATATTCCACCCTTGTTGGTGCTACATCATTCCTTTCTCCCACTCGCCAAGACATGCCTTTGATAAAGTGGAAACCCACGAAATGGGATCAAGCAATGCAGCGTGGTGTTCTGTTGCATGATACGATTCCTTTCAAGCACAGTGGTTCTGCAAGCCAGGGTATACAAATGCAGGTGCTTTCACTTCCAGCAACCATGATGCAAGGTGCATCTGATCCCGTACTCGCACATACGGGTCGCGACCATATCACGCTTCGTATTATTGTGAGCCATTATGTTATATCGTCCAAATTGAGCTTACGATGTGCCATAGTGGCCCGGATACGAGCATGTAAACGGGGTGTATCGTCTAGAAGTCAACCCTGGTGGGCGACCCATTACCCGTGGCCAGCTAGCTATCAAAGTAGCTGAAAACTTTGCGGGTTTTGTGAAGGTCAGTACCTTCTCTATTCGATTCCCTCTCACTTTCACATAGACAATTTTAACTGACTCTTTGCATCCAGAAATGTCGATCGAACCCTGTAGATTCTCCACCGCCTGAAGTGGCTAAATGGGACCCGACCTTGTCTGGCATTCGGTATGAGCACCTTGTTCTTGTGGCGCTAGAGAACGTCTGCGACGGTGTCTGGCAGGCGCATGTCGCAGTAGATCTGCGTTGAACTATATAAGTCGAACGGCGGGCCTTCGACGTCAAACATATAGAGACTATGGACTTGACTTCTGTATCAATAGCACACTTATATTTCTTCTAGACAACGTATTGTACCTAAATCTTAAATATAATTCTGCACTATTAGCCCATTCGTAGTATTTCTAGCTCTAATAAATCAGTTTTCATGCACCTTCTATAACCAAGTAGTATACTACTGAGTTTCGTATAACTATCCATTGCAACAGCACCTCCGCCGAACAAGACTAATATAATTAGGTATATCCAGATATAATACACAAGGAAGCAGGAACTCGATGAAAAGAGAAGGCATGTTAGGTCGCCTTTTCCAGCTGATCAATTCGTTGATCAATTAGCTTCAAAAGAGTATCCATTCCCAGCAGGACACCCTCATCTGGACCTTTCCCTGGCGTCAAGCGAGTATGAGCAAAATCGATGAGCTTCACGGCATAAGGCGGCCCTCGGCGTTTGGCACTCTCTTCTTCCTCGTCCTCATCCTCATCCTCCTCGTCCTCTTCCTCCTCATCTCCTTCCTCAAGGCGTTTCAGACTCTCTTCGGCACGTGTCCAATCCGCCTCATACACGATCAACAAACTGGCTGCCACCATGCGCATCTCAATCTCTGAATATATCTCTCTGATATCCGCAACGTCATCACGTATCCCGTATAATATGGCGAGCAGCGTGTTAGAAGGAAGACCACTAGTTGACACGCTTGCAGAAGCCTGTTCTCCCTCCTGCGCGATTTGCGACCCAACCGGGAAGAATCGAGATATCCCGTCAAGAAGATCAGCGGGTTTGATAGACTTGCCGTAAGATTTCGGCGTGAGGACAGGAAGAGATGTGCTATTATCATACACCTATCAAAAAATGTTGTCAAAACAATCGTACTTGTCGAGAACGCATGCTACGCGACATCGAATTCACCTGAAATCCTGTCAGTCGTATTCCAGTTTCTAACGAAGTAGTATTCTTCGCTGTGTTGATCATACGCTCCACTTTTTCAGGCGAGGCTGTTTCATCGTAGAGGACTGTGCCAAGTTTGACGTCGAGGATGTTAGGCTTGAGGAAGGGATAGGAGACATTCTCTAAGACAATGGATTGTGTTCAAGTCAAACGATAAAGACAGCACATAGCATAACGCCAGGAAGGGAGCAAGAAGGTAAATTTATTGCAACCAAGTATTGACAAAACGCACTCATCTTTTTCTGGTACATCATCAACAGGAGTTACGCTGATATTTCCCTCCTCTGCCGACTTTTTCTCGTCCAATTCACCCTCCAATCTCAAAGTTCCAATAAAGTTTGGTATGAAGGGACGCAAGGGTTCGAGATCAGCGTGTTGGTGGAGGGCCTGATAAAATTGGACTTCCAAAGGGAGTGCTGGCTTGATCACGAGCGACCCGTCCTCCGTCGCGAGTACACCAGCATGGCCGCCTACTTGAGATGCCAGAGCCGTCGGTGTTGATGCAGAAGACGCCATAATGAAAGTGAAAAGAGAGTTTAATGTATAGACCCGCGTACGACTACATGCTTATGCGCGATCAAGGGGCTATAATTTCAAGGGTCCATTTAGAAATCAAGCCATACAATGGCATCATCATCTTTGTCTTCTCATCGACAACGACTACCATGGCCTTGAACTTGAATTACGATCTGAACACTTATCTCACTGTGACACTTTCCTCGAGTTCTCCTTTCCTCAATGAGCCCGCACAACTCGCGTTAGTTCATCCTGCCATCGCACACGTCGGCCAGGTTGGACAGATGCAGGACGTTCAAGTCTTTAGCGTTCCAAATCTAGAATGGGAGAATGTTAGCAAAGATGTTTTAGAGAATCTGAAGAAGGCTAGTGGGGTGGGGAGAGTCGATGTGCAGAAATTGGAGCAACGCTCGAAGAGAGTGAGCGACGAGTTGTAGATTTTGAAGAATTGTCATCAATGGTTGCGTATCTTACGACATTTACGGGATTATAATTAACGTATGCGGCGATGCAGGCAGGCTTTCTACGATACCCTGGCGCAGAACTACGCGACTCCTTGACGATGAAGGATCTATATATATATATATATGGCCGCAATGCGACCTCGCTCTAAAGTTCTGGAATGTGTCAAGAGGGATGTAGTCCTTGGCTTACAGTGCTTGTGCGTTTCTATGCAGAAATTGAGTTCGCGTCTTCCGCTTTTCCATTGTGGTATTTCCACCCTGGCTTTTCGAAAAGTAGCAGCGATACAGTTTTCTGGCAATTCAGCTTCGCTAGATACAGGGCTTGTAGGTAATCTCAAAATCGGCCTTCCCGGAACCCATATCATGTTCGTCGATTGTGGTTAGACAGTCTCAACAATCTCGCCTGTCGTTATCACCAGTCAAATCGGCCCTCTCGTTCGGGGCTTCCGTCGAAAGCCGTTGTGAAATCGACTTCAGATTCCTACTTGATCATGGGATCAAATAATTACTTCAGAGGAGCTGGTACGCACTCTGTTCAAAATTTGACCGGGTCTATTCAAAGACATTATGGGAAAAAATCGATGATCAGCATTGTATTAATACATGAAGATGAATGTCGAAATAAAGAGGCAAATTTACACCAAGGAACTTTCCCTCGCCCGTACGTAGGCTCTCAGATGCTTTCCCCGACGCAGAGGCACAAAATATTCTCTGAACGACACGTTTTCGACACTAATTTGGAGAGACACTCAGCCGTCAAGAAGATGGGTGTGAGCATTCAACCTACGATGGATCTTTCGCTTCAAGTGCCAACCTGCAGAGACACTCAGCCGTCAAGAAGATGGGTGTGAGCATTCAACCTACGATGGATCTTTCGCTTCAAGTGCCAACCTGCGAAATACATTTCCAAATATCAGGTACAGTTCACACCACGCAAGGCTAACACGGGCAGTGAGATTCTACATCTGAGCTGGCATGAAATCATTATACGAACTTGATTCCTAGGCAACTCCTTGGACCCTTTGAAAACGAAACCAGGTATTTATCTAATTCATAAGCATCTTCCTGAAGCCAGCGCTCGGGTTGAAATACAAGAGGGTCCCGGAAGATCATTGGATTACGATGCACAACGGTTGCTCCTATCGAAACTATAGTCTAGCCATAGGCATCAGTAAACGAACAGAAACTTCTCGAAAAGCTCACCCCAGAAGGAATTAGCATCCCATTGATTTCTGAGTCTGTAGGTCCAACGACCCTAGGCAGAGGTGTGACCACACCATGTGCCATTCTTAGTGATTCTTTGATGACAGCCGTCTTCGAGACCATGGACCATTAGCACCATCATATCGCAGAGAAAGCGTCGGAGGGAGTACTCACTAAGACTGGCAATTTTTCTAGGACTTCATAGCCTACTGACGCGTCGGCATCTGGCCACACCGAACACAACTCCTCTGTCAGCATCGTATGGACACGAGGATTCGTCAGAATGTAGTACGCTCCCACAGTGCAGATATTGCCAACAGTGTCGCTGCCAGCAAACCTTAAATAAAGGCCTTCCTCGAGTAACCAATTACGAGACAACGGTGGTATGCGTTGGTTTTCCTGTTGAGGGCGCAGGAAGTGATGATAGATCGTCTCGTGTTCTAAATCGGCCAGACTCGAGTGGTCCTTGAGGAGGCCGTCTATCTGCGCACCCATCTGTCGCCGTTGTTCGAGGATTCCAATCGTCCCAGGTTTCAAATAAGCAGCCATCCATTCTGGGACGCCAAGAAGAAAATGCTTGAGTTGTGGCAAATATTTGAATACCCATATCATAGGTAGTGTGGCATCCATCGCAAGAAGAACGTCATTCCGAGATTCCGTAGGGGTGGGGAGACTGACTTCACTGAGACCAAAACAATATGAAGTGACGACATCCAAACTTGCAGCCCTGAAGGCAAAGTCGATATCAACGGCTTCTTCGGGCCCAACTTCCAGCAAACGGGCAATAAGATTTTCAACCTGGAGACACGTGAGACCAAGTCACGACTGATGTTGTTCGACCTACCTGGGCTTGGATAACCCCTTCGAGGCCCAAGACTGTTTTCCGAGAGAAGAACGGGCCGATCAGATTTCTCCTTTGCGTCGCATCATGTGAATCGGTCAAAGCAAAAACTGAGAGGTCCGTGGCAAAGCAACTGTATAGTTGGTCGTGTTTCGTGAACTTCGTACCCATGCCATATATATCAGCGTAGGCTTTGGGATCATTGAAATGGAGCTGCTTCTTGCTCAGTCATCGGGGAAACCAAATTTTAAGCCAGTACAAACCTCGTTCGGCGCCACCCTGACCACGGGACCTAGAATACAAGCTATCAAAAAATTTGTTATATAGATATTTCAAATCGGTTCACCATATCTAGCATGCAGAGAGAACAAGTGCTCTGACCAACCGCCATCCATGACGATATCGAAAAATGCTTTATACCAGACTGTCAATGCTGCGAGTCGGGGACCAGGGAATGATGCCAGCTGATGGAAGAAGAGTCGATGAGCACAAAAAAGAAGAATGGTGACCACGATCGCGAAGACGACAACCGCGGCAATAGGGTTGATCATTGTCACCTGGGGTGAATGGCAAGTGCTGTGTCAGGCAGTTCAAAGCTGCCTTATAACGCGTGCAATCAAGTGGATGTCTCAATTGTATCGGGCTTACGCTTGGCTTACGAGCGATGCGATTGACATACAACCTGTTATTAACCTCTTATGAAGTTCCTCCGACTAGGAGCGGTCCAAAAGGCAGTCTTAGAATGATGGAATGAGAGTCATGGGATGCCAACGACTCACGTTACACTTGCATTCAGAACCTCCACCATCGGCCAGATTCACGTCCGTTAATCAAGTTTGCTCTCTCATTTCGTCTAGACGCGCGCTTTTCAGCGATCCCACTGCTTCAAAAGGCATTCCCTTGTACTCGAAAGGGCAACCTTCTTGGCTCAAGCCCACAGTTCATTAAATTGAATCAATATCTGTTGAAGTGGTATATGTCAGCTGGCATTCTTGTGGAGTCGGAAGTCGCCGTTGGGACCTAGTATAGACTAGACGCACCCCACAAATCCAAAGGAATACACCCAGCCGTGGCCACCCGTTTGTTTCAGCAGACGATTTCGAACTACAAAGCTCAGCAACATCAACCTGATCATCCGCCGGTCCAGGCGATTATCACTGCCTTGGTCACGAGTAGATAAGAATGACACCCAAGTCGGGTTAGCTCTGTGATAGTCTTCTGAACCTGTGGCCTCTTTGCGCACAGATCGCGGGAGCCGTCCAGTTTTCAGTTTGATTACCTGCGGACAGAGTTTGCGCCGATAACATACACGGTTTAGTAGGATGCTTTCATAGTATGCAACTGTAGTGATTAATCATTACACCGGTAAATCTGCATAGGATAACAATAAGAAAATGAATGTGTGGTAAAATGTGTGACAGGAACGCAACACAGAAAGGGGACTTCATGCAGGGGCATCGTCCGACAAGAGTTCACTCGGCGTTGGACAAGTCGGCATCGGGAGCTGCGACGAATCCAAGCTGGTATCCGCCATCCGCCGCCGCCTCTCTCCCACTTTCCAAATGACGTCCTTGAGCTCCTGCACGACCTCGCCCCCAGGGCCCCACTTCTCCACCCGCGGTTTCTCCTCCTCCTCCTCCGCAGCGGCCGGAATCTCGAACCCAAAAACACCACCACCACTTTCCCTCCTAGCTTTAACAAGCTTAATCCTCTCCTCCCTCGTCAACTTGGACCTCTCCCTCTTGAACACGCCCGTATTCCCCGAGTCCGCCTCAAACACCTGTTCGATGCCAGGCGGGGGCAGATGCCGCGGCGACGCCGACAGCAACAAATGCGCCGTCGCGTCGTCCAGCGCGGCCCCATCCACCGCCTCGAGCGCCACGACCGCATACCCCGCGGGCGGGCTCTCCGGCTCCGCATCGATATCAAACGGGAACGCCGTGTCAGGCTTGTCCGACTCGTCGCTCCCGTCGTGGCCCAGCGCCGGCACATCGTCCGCCGAGTCGCCCTCGCCCTCGCCGTCGTCCTCGGCGCCATAGAGCTCCGGCGGGTACACCACGTCCATGAGGCGCTCCCGGCCCCGTTCACATTCGCGCAGCGCGAGCCCCAGCTCCCGGCGGAGGCGCTCGTAGGCCTCGAGGGCGAGCGACGCCGGGGGAGGCGGTGGGGGTACGTTGATAGAGGACGTGGATGACGGGCGTGTCGCGCGCGGGTGGCGCCGGCGTCGAGGGTTCGAATTCAACGCATCGGCATCAGGAGCGGGACTCTCTTCTCGCAACGCCGCGACACACGTGTCCAGATTCTCCCTCGCGTCGTCCAGCGCAGAGCTGATCGACTCCACATGCGCCGCGAACCTCGACACATGGCTGGGGAGCGGCGCGAACGAGATGCTCGTCTGGCGCCTGCTCGACGATCCAGGAAGCGGGAACGGCGACGGCGACGGCGCGCCCACAGAGCTATCCATGCTCCTGTCGAACTCGGGCAAGGACGGCGTCGGGTTCTGTTCCCTCAACCTCAGCTGCTCCGCCTCCGTGATCGCCTCCGCAAGCCTCGACGACGCGTCCACAAGCGTCGTCTTCAACAGCGCCATAACGCTCCTCACGTCCTCCCAGTACCCCTCGTCCTCCTCGTCCGCGAAGCGCAGCGCCAGGAGGTGCGAGCACGCGAACCGCTTCGCCGCGAGGGCGCTCTGGAGCGCGTGGTGCAGCGCCGAGAGCGACAGGGGGTGCCGCGCGGCGTGGATGGGCGTTAACCTCGACCCCGAGAAGCTCGTGGCGGTCGGGGGCGTCCGCGGGGGGGAGGTCAGGCGGGGCGACGCGGCAGGACTGAAGTAACTCGGTGGCGGCATCCTGAACGCCTCCATTCCAGCCGTCCTTCGCTTCCGATGTAGAGCCAAAGCAGCTGCTCCGAACGTGAAAGACCCATCAGCAGTAGCAGGAGCAGTATGGGGT
Organism: Tricholoma furcatifolium; assembly: GCA_018854895.1. Lineage (NCBI taxonomy): Eukaryota > Fungi > Basidiomycota > Agaricomycetes > Agaricales > Tricholomataceae > Tricholoma > Tricholoma furcatifolium. The sequence goes on along the minus strand of JABAJV010008711.1, from coordinate 6,538 downwards.
ACGTGCTCATGTGCGTCCTCGTACTCCCAATCCGACTCCTCGCTCACTAGAGGAAGGGAGGGTGGCGTGGGGCTCACTGGGGGGCTGAGGCTTGATATTGCCAAAGATGGACTTGTGGGTTGTGGTATTGATGGTATTTCGGATCTGTGCTTCGCTTGGGATTGGAATACCGGGCTGCTGCCCAGCTGACCGAACCTAGAGTGGGTGCCGTTCCAAGTCTGCCGTTTGGCGTCCTTGGGCAGGAATGGGTCTGATGGCACACATATCGTGCGTCTCCGAGAAGAAGGAAGTGAGAGGAGCTTGGAGCGCCCGTCTGGCGAGAAGGCAGGGTTCATAGGAGAAGGAGGCGCGTACATCTCGGAAAGTTGAGATAGTTCGGAGGGGAGTGTTAAGGCTGAGAAGAGTTGGCGGACATTATCACACTGGGTCTGTGTGGTAAGCAGCGATGAGTGGAGGGCGACGCGAAGGGATGAACATGGAGAGGGAGGAGTGGCAGCTCCATATGAAAAGCTGGGAAAATCAGCATCCTGTTCATAGACATAAATTCAAGTGCTAACCTTGGTTCGTCCTTGTCGAGAATACTGATAGCTTCTTGAACGACATTTTCCCAGTCGTTATTCGATGCTATCAGTTCATTTAACGACTCCAAGGACTGCGAACGACAGTTAATCTAACGATGACAATCAAAGAACGAACGTATACATACAGGTGTCATATCATTTTTCGAAGTGTCGTTAACGTTGAAAATATATACAATGATTCCGATGAATGCAAGGGCTAGGAGAATATATCCAGCATGTAGAATTGTTGCGAAAGCGAGAAATGCAAAGGAGGGTATCAGGTAGAAAGGATCATGCGAGGATGTTGGCACGGTTATGGGGGTATTATGCTGTGTTGATAGGCTTGATGTTCGGCTGTGAAGCAGTTGCCCAGGGATGTTTGGAGTTCGCGGTGTCCGAACATGCATGGATGGAAGAGATACCTCGAGAAGTGTCGAGGATATCACATCGTACTTGAAGTGCTCGGCGAAGGGACTGGAGTGGGTTGAAAGACCAGGGAGGTCCAGTTCTGATATTACAGACATTATCACCTGTGGCAAGAATTGAGTCCTAGTGCTGACCAGGATTTGGCTATGCATCACCTCTAGAGCCTTTATCATGAATGGAGGCCGCCACTCTGGACCATCTTCGTCTTCATCGTTCTCCAGGACTATACCCCGCAATGGATCAAGTTCGGTTTCGAGTTCAGCTGTGCTTCCTGGTATTAAGTCTTGGGCTTCGCCCGCATCTGTTGATGATGTGAATAGAGATGGTATGGAAATAATTTGCACACATACTTCTAAGATACTGTTCAAGAGGATGTTCATCAAATAAGGCTTGGGCCATGGAAAGACGCGACACAACACGTCTTGTTTGAAGCCACAGAGGGTCGTTAAATGTCGTGAACAGAGACTGCGTCCAGGATGGAAGCAAGAGAGGGACGGAAGAGCCGAAACCGAATCAAGCACACTCAGCAACTCACTGCAGTTCTGAGTTCAAGAACTCCCCTTTGATTATGTAATCTATTTAACAAACAAATTCTGTGGCGTCGCGTGCAATTCCAGCATGGCGACACGCACTTACTATCTTGCGATCGACAGGCGCGCGCCTTTGAAGCTTCACGTTCAACGCATAGCGTTCAAGTATCATTGTTGTTATTTTTTATAAAGTTTATCTATGAGCATAATGGATACGACACTGCGTTGTGAGCATATATGTAGTATCGCGGCAAACACCTCGCTTAAGATCTGCCACGTACCAATTGCAAATACTAATGACTTGTAAATCAACGTTCAAGTGGGTAAAGCAAGCTTAAGGAATGAATCATGGTCAGACGTTAGAAATTATGTAGAATGCAGTGGTTTGACATCTCGATGCTTTCTGTCAATATGCTTGATTCCAGGTATGATTTTGCAAGCGCCCAGGTCATACATACTGTATGCGGAGTCATTGCGGACACCCTGGAGACAGTCATATATATAGATATATTGCTACCGCTGAGTGTGGTTCAGACTATCTGCATCGAGGTAGGATAAGAGCTCTATGCTGAGGCCACTCATCGTGTAAGAAACTTGAATATAGATGGATACAAAGAGATTAATGCTGGATTAATGGAAGCAATTGGGTTGGGTGTGGTCACCGTCGTAACGACAAGGTAACGAGTGACCCTGAGATACACGTGAGGTAAGCATCAGACGGTTCCCAAGCACGGATTTTGTCTCCACTAGACTCCACTCGCTCGTCCTTGTTGTTTTTGTTCTTGTACGCCGTCCAAGCCCTTTTCCTTCTCTCCCGCTCTCCAGCGACCCCTCACACTCCTTCAAACGTCCACTTTCCTTTAATTTACAAAAAAATGAATCACCACCATCGCTCGCCAATCCATAGGCAACTCAAAGCTCGACAGGGAGGATTCTTCTCGTCCTTGTTTGATCCTGGTTCCCCTTCTTCTTCTTCTGAGGCTGCTCAGAGTATGCTTTTGCACTTCTTTCTTTCAACAACATTCTAATCACCCTGCCATAGCGACCCCAGCCACTCAAGCTACCACCAGTTCTGATGATCCATTCACCAGGACTTTTGTCGACAACCCAATCACCACCTCTTCTTCGCAGCAACCTGTCTTCACCCCCATTACCACTTCCACTCGCCAGAGGCCCACGACCACTTCCACCATTCAACAGCAGCCTTCTACTACTTCAACATCTACCCAGCAATCGTCGAGGACACCCAGTACCACTTCAACCACTCCCACCTCCACCTCCACTACTTTGTCGTCTTCTACCTCTTCGTCTTCTATCAAATCCTCGTCTTCAACTGGCGTATGTATTCTTTATTTAGAAATTTTATCGCTATCTGACAAGTGATTATTGTTTAGCCTGTTGTCATCACCGCTGCACCTGTCACCTACACTAATACCGCAGATCAAGCGTCCTCTACCTATGTCGCCTATTCGAGTGTCAGCGCTACCCCCAGCACAACCGCTGTTCCAACCGGCGGACTCAGCACAGGAGCCATCGTCGGCAGCGTGGCAGGCGCAATTCTTGGCATCGCCGCTATCTGCTTCCTCATAGCCTTCTTCCTCGTGCGTTTTTATCTCCTTTTTATTCTTCTATCGTACTAAAGTCCACATCTCCAGCGTCGCTGGCGTCGCAACCGCATCATCGAAGAAGATTTCAACCAAGAAAACTTGGCTCGCGCTCCGGATATGGCGGAGACCGGCACCAGCAACCCCTTCGAGCCCCCCCAGCCCGCGTTCCGCGGCCACAGCATCGCGCCCTCCTTCAGCAGCGGACCCAACATGGCCGGGCAGGGCGCTTACGCGTACAACACCGACGTCAACTACGCCGACGCAGCGTACGCCGCCGGCGCGGGTGCGTACGGTGCGCAGGACTCCCAAGAGCACGTGCACCAGCCCTACTACGATAACCCCACGGACGACGCGATCAACGGCGCCTACAGCGCGGAGCCCAAGCCCCAGGCCGCGTACAATGCGGAGGCGTACGGGTCCTATGTGTACTCGACTGACGGCTCGCATGCGGTCACCGCGCCCTCGCAACAGTATCACCCGTATTCGTCGCAGGAGTATCAGAGCCACTATCAGGATAACGCGGTACCTGCCGCACGCTCTACCCCTGCGCTGGTGAATGGCGCCCCGGCGGTTGCGGCGGACCGCGCGAGGGCCCCGTCTATGTATGACGACGAGGACGCGTATGCGGGGATCTGATTCACGCGTCGTGGAAGTCATAAGTGTCCTATGTATGCTGAGATGACGGCGCTGAAGATGTGACGCTGTGGTCCCGGTTGTTCGCAGCCTGCCCTAGGAATTGGAACTCTAGCTCGTTCGTGGCTCGCCTCGCCTTTTTTTTGATGGTCTCGTCTTGTCTTTTGATTGAAAATATCTCTTCTTTCCACTCGTACTTCTTGTTGCCTTCTCTTCTTCATCTTCTTCTTCATCGTCACCACCCGCTGCACGCGACTTGCCCTCTTCGATGTTGTGTGTTGTGTGTTGTGTTGTATGTCCCTCGTGTGCCCGCGACCTCCGTCCCCATTTTCTCCCCCCGGCGTGCCCGCCTATCCGAATCCGAATCCGAATCCAATCCAATCCGCCGTTGCATGTCATTGTATACGCTTATACCAGATATCATTATCACCTTTGACGAATCTTCTTCCCCAGCCCACGCACGCAGACTTTTTCTTATTTCTTGCTACGGCCCGCTTATAATATTTATCTATAGCGTCTCCGCCTCCCATGAACCTTCATACCATTCTACTTATTTATTCACAAAGGTCGTGCGTGGCTTATTTTTGCCTACTCTACTTTACTCTAGGTCTTGGTCCTGGTCCTGGTCCTTGGCCAAGGCTTTCCCACCCCCACCCCACTTTTTTTTGAACCACTCTTCCGATTCACGTTCATGTTCATGTTTATGTCTTCTCGCGGTCTCTGTGTGCCTGTGTAGAATCCGCCAGGGCCTTTTCCTTCTTCTTATCAGGTGCCCTCAGGTCGAGCTATTCTTGTTTCGCGCCCAATGGGACCCTGGTGCATCCCGAATAATACATGCCTTTTTTCGTGTTTGCCGCAACTTGTCTTGGATGACTTGATTAGTCGGTCTGGGAAGATGGTCGTCGTGAGATTGACGACATGCGCATGGGCGTATAAGTTTCTGGTGGCTTACGTGACTGTATGACGCATGACTTGGAAAAGTGATGTTGCGGCATCAACCTAACGTAAAGCTCGTATGTTTTTTTTTCATCGTTCTTCAACCCAATGGCGGCGGTGACTTGCGCAGAGGCAGGACGCATGACTTGGGTAAGTGAGATCGTGCCTTGATCGAGATCCATCAATTTAAGATCGACCTTTGCGTGCCATAGGGGGAATATGCAGCAGTGGATTCTAGCGATACCCCCCTCGTCGACTCCCACGCACGAGCTCCCGTATATCATGATTATCTTAATTATTTCTCAAGTAGTAAATGCCCTGGACTTTTCTTCCCATGGAGTCACTGGCATATTTCACCAATCCGGCGACGCGGCCTCCCCTAGATGAGATTTTCTTCTCGCCGACAGCAGAAGAACTTAGGTTCTTGAGAGAACAAACTCGGATTCAAGACGAAGCTCGTTGAGACGGCATATCATTGACGTGCAGCGGAAAGCGTACGAGGTACGTACGTGTGTAATCGCCAGTGCCTGTGTCGTTGACAGTGGAAGCCAGATATATGGTTATCCGTGTATACGGTTTTTCTACTTCATTCAGTATGTTTCATGTACGAGATGATGTCCTTTGACGTCCAACAGGATACTGCGTACATTGCAGATTACAGATTTCGACTTATCCAGCATACGAACGTGCTTTAAAGCTGTGTCGCGAGCGCCCAGATGCCGTCTTTCTGGAGATAGCATGATGTTGTGAGTCAATCCCCCACGTCACTGTTCAAGTCGAAAACAAATCATGATTGACCATATGCATAGTTGGAAATGATCTACGCAAAGCAGTTTCCGACGGCTGGCCAATACAAAATGTCATTGGATCAGATCTTCAGCAGCGTGAGTTTCCATCATGTGTCTATCCAGCATCTCGTCAGATTATCCCCGCTAACCTAAGTAAAGGCTTCTGGGATCTCGGCCACGAACTCTTTAGGACTACACCTGAGACATACCCAGCCGCGTTTATTGCTGGAGATGCTTTAGATCCCAACCTCATTGCGCCTCGTGCGCCTTTTACTGAGGTCCCATCCACTGCGCGGCCTACTAATTTCAGCACATTAACCTCCTTGACGCCCCTCCATGGCCACATCTCAGCAATCCACGTCTCGCAGCTCTTCCACCTCTTCGATGAACACGACCAATACGTACTCGCTCAACGCATCGCGACATTGCTATCTCCGCTTCCTGGGTCTATAATGTTTGGCTCTCAAATGGGGATGACTGAGATCGGCCTGGAGAGCACTAACGAAGGGATACCGGGCCTTTTTTGCCACTCTCCTGAAAGTTGGTGTGATCTGTGGGATGGGCAGATATTCGAAAAGGGGACGGTAGAGGTGAAGGCGTTTCTAAGGCCGATTAAAAGGCCTGATAAACCCAAGCCTTTTAACTTTATGGTGTGGTCAGTTACTCGAAAATGAAGAGCTGGGTGGTGATGCTTTTTCCCTACTGCATTTCTGTGTGAGGAGGCTAGAGGTCCCCGAATTTTCTCTCATGGAGGCGAACTATGCTTCGTGCTCGGGCCTGCCACTGGGTTTGAATGCGACGTCTATGTACTAGTATAGACCTATGATCCTGTTACACCTTCGTGAGGAACTGAAATTGTTGGAATACTTCTAACCTGGCTGACTATCACAGACTGCATCAGTGTCATTCGGACGGTAACAGCCACCGCAGGGAAAAGGGGAATGAGGCCTTGGCGGACAAGGCCAACTTGTCCTGTGGAGTCAGCAGCCAGGGCTGACAACTCACAAGGAAGCTGGTTTGCCGCTTACTAGGCCGTTGCACAGCGCACTGCGAGCGTT